>JAWPHD010005001.1:0-173229 GCA_037043455.1 Cyrtodaria siliqua
AGGAGGGCGCACGTGTCACAGAACCTTGCCCTAATAATTAACGGTCAATTAAAGCTCTCATTTAGAAAAAAACATAAAGGTAGGGTAAACGAAAAGACGACTATGCATACACATACACACTGGTGAGAAACCGTTTAATATTAAATATCACAAGTTATGAATATATTGTCCCTTTCGCGTATCAAGGAAGTGACCTAATTAATTTAATTAACCGTTCATGAGTTTACTGACGTTAGCTGTTGATATTGTCTTTAAGTATAGTACTGAAACAATGGAAGCTAGTAGGTGATTTTTTCGCAGAGTTTAGTATTAACCGTATCCGGGTTTTTTTTGACTGAGGACAGTATTGACACATGATTTAAAAGAAAACAATTATTATATTAAAGCAGATCATTAAAAACAAACTGTCGCTTATTTGCCCTACTTTCTTCTGGCTTTATAAACTACCAGCAGGTTTATGTTTGTACAAGCATTTTATTTCTTACTTAAATATTGTGACTTGCGGAATACTCTTGTTATATTCTTAGTGATATTATCCAAGAATGTTCACATGTACAGGTGATCAACACATAAAGTAAGCAAACCTATCGGGAAGGGCGGGTGGATGGGGTGCGGTGAGGTCGGGTTGGGGGGGGGGGGCGGGAAATACTCTGCCCATCACTCTCGGATTTCATGTGCTGCATACACACTGGTGAGAAACCGTTTAAGATTAAATATCGCAGGTTATGAATATATCGTCACTTTCGCGTATCAAGGAAGTGACCGAAGTAATCTAGTTTGTCATTAAGAACTTTACTGACGCTATCTGTTATTGTCCTAGAGCACAGTACTGAAGCGATGGAAGCTAGCAGGTGATATTATTGCAGAGTTCAGTGCTGATTGTATCCTTTTTTTGCCCTGAGGACAGTATTGTCACATGATTTAAAACAATATAATTATTATATTAAAGCTGATCATTATTATATTAAAGCTAATCATATAAAAAAGCCTATTGCTTAATAGCATACCTTTCTTCTGGCTGTATAAGTTACCAGTAGGTTTTTATGCAAGCATTTGATCTCTTAAGTAAAGTGTGACTTGGTGAAAATTATTGTTATATTCTTAGTTCGTATTATTGTTAACCCTTTTGTGTTAGTGATGTTTTTGCATTTATTATTACTTTTGCCTTCTTGTTTGTCTGTTTGCGTGTTTTGGGGTTTACTTTGTTCTGTGAAAGCTGCAATTCCTATTCGATTTCTATACCTATTTCTATTATTTCAAGCATGTTCACATGTATAGGTGATTCACACATAAAGTAAGCAAAATATCCGGGTGTGTTGTGGTAGGGTGGGGGAATATACTCTGCCCACTATTCTCAGATTAGGCAATAGAGGCAGCATACTCGTACACACTGGTTAGAAACCGTTTAAGATTAAATATCACGGGTTTTGAATATATCACATTCGCTCATCAAGGAAGTGACCAAAGCCGATAATTTTGCCCTCAGGACTATACCGACACTAGCTGTTCACATTGCCCCTGAGGACAGTACTAACGGTAACTGGCTGTAGATATTGCACCTGAGGAAAGTAGTAAGATTATCTGTCGATATTGCCCCTGAGGACAGTATAAACAACATATGTCAATAAGGTCCTTAGTGAGGTCCTTAGTGACAAAACAAACATTGTCTGTCAATTAAGTCCCAAGCAACAATTCCGGCGCCATCTGTCAATAAGGTCCATATACACAATACTGACGTCATCTGTCAATAAGATCCCTTTCAACAATACTGACGCCGTCTGTAAATTAGGTCCCTATAGACAATATGAACGCCATCTGTCAATAAGGTCTCTATGGACAATACCCACACCATCTGTCACTAAGGTACCTGTACTCAATACACACTTCATTTATCAACAAGGTCCCTATGGACAATCATGACGCCATCTACCAATACGGTCCGTTTCAACAATACTTACACCATGTGTCAATAAGGTCCATAAAGACAACACAGACTACGTCCATTCAGATCATATTGACGCCGTCTGTCAATAAAGTCCCTATTGACAAAACAAACACCATCTGTCAATAAGGTCCATTAAGACAATACTGACTCTATCTGCCAATAAGGTCCCAATCAACAATACTGACACCATCTCTCAATAAGGTCTCTATAGACAATAATGACACAATCTTTCAATAAGGTCCCAAGATAAAAAAAACTGATGCCACATGTCACTATTGTCCCTATTTGCTATACATCTGTCAATAAGGTCCCTATGCACAATACAGACTCGATCCGTATAGACCACACTAACTCCATGTATCAATAACGTCGTTATTGACCAAACAAGCACACTGTCTTAATAAGTTTCTGATAGGAAATACTGAGGTTATCTGTCAATAAGGTCCCAATCAACAATGATGGCAAAATCTGTGAATAAGGTTCATATATACAATACTGACGGGATCTATCAACAATATTGACGCCATCTGTCGATAAGATACCCTATCAACAGTAATGACGCCACCTGTAAATATGGTCCGTATAGACCATACTGACGTCATCTGGCGATAATGTCACTATTGAAAATACTGAAACAATCTGTCAAAAAGGTCCCTATAGACACTGTGTACGTAATCTGTCAATACGGTCCTTATAGTCAATATAGGCACAATGCATCAATTGGGACCCTATATACAATATGAACTCCATCTGTCAATAAGGTTTCTTTGGACAATACCAACATCATCTGTCACTAAGGTACCTGTATCCAATACAAACTTCATTTGTCAACAATGTACCTGAGTACAATAATGACGCCATCTATCAATAGGATCCCTTTCAACAATATTTACGCCATGCGTCAATATGCTCTCTATAGACAACACAGACTATGTCTGTCAATAACGGACCATACTGACGCCATCTGTCAATTTGTCAATAAGGTCAATGTTGACAATACTTACGCCATCTATCAATAAGGTTCCTATAGACAGTTCATACGGCATCTGTCAATAAGGTCCTTACAGACAATACAGTCGGCATCTGTCATTAGGTCCCTATAAACAGTACAGACGGCATCTGTCAATAATGCACCTTTAGACAATACTGACGCATTCTGTCAATAAGGTCCCTATAGACAATACTTACGCCATCTATCAATAAGGTTCCTACAGATTGTACATACGGCATCTGTCAATAAGGTCCTTACAGACAATACAGTCGGCATCTGTCATTAGGTACCTATAAAAAATACAGACGGCATCTGTCAATAATGCACCTATAGACTATACTGACGCATTCTAATAAGGTCCCTATAGACAATGCTTACGCCATCTGTCAATAAGGTCCCTATAGACAATACAGACGGCATCTGTCAATAAGGTCCCTATACATAATACAGACGGCATCTGTCAATAAGGTCCCTATAGACAATACTTACGCCATCTGCCAATAAGGTTCCTATAGACAATACAGACGGCATCTGTCAATAAGGTCCCTATACATAATACAGACGGCATCTGTCAATAAGGTCCCTATAGACAATACAGACGGCATCTGTCAATAAAGTCCCTATACATAATACAGACGACTTTTGTCAATAAGGTACCTATAGACAATACAGGCGGCATCTGTCAATTAGGTCCCTATACATAATACAGACGCCATCTGTCAATAAGGGCCCTATAGACAGTACAGACGGCATCTGTCAATATGGTCCCTATAAACGGTACATACGGCATCTGTCATTAATGCCCCTATCGAAAATACAGACGCCATCTGTCACTAATGCCCCTACAGACAATACATACGGCATCTGTCAATAAGGTCCCTATAGACAATACAGACGGCATCTGACATTAAGGTCCCTACAGACAATACAGACGGCATGTGCCAATAAGGTCCCTATAGACAATACAGACGGCATCTGTCAATGACGTCATTATAAACAGTACAGACGGCACTTGTCAATATTACCCCTATAGACAATACTGACGCCATCTGCCAATAAGGTCGCAATATACAATACAGACGGCATATGTCAATAAGGTCTCTATAGACAATACTTACGCCATCTGTCAATAAGGTCCCTATAGACAATACAGACGGCATCTGTCAATAAGTTCCCTATACATAATACAGACGGCATCTGTCAATAAGGTCCCTATAGACAATACAGACGGCATCTGTCAACAAAGTCCCTATACATAATACAGACGACTTTTGTCAATAAGGTCCCTATAGACAGTACAGACGGCATCTGTCAATTAGGTCCCTATAAACAATACAGGCGGCATCTGTCAATAAGGTCCCTTTACATAAAACAGACGCCATCTGTCAATAAAGTCCCTATAGACAGTACAGACGGCATCTGTCAATAAGGTCCCTATAAACGGTACATACGGCATCTGTCATTAATGCCCCTATCGAAAATACAGACGCCATCTGTCACTAATGCCTCTACAGACAATACAGACGGCATCTGTCAATAAGGTCCCTATAGACAATACAGACGGCATCTGACAATAAGGTCCCTACAGACAATACAGACGGCATGTGCCAATAAGGTCCCTATAGACAATACAGACGGCATCTGTCAATGAGGTCATTATAAACAGTACAGACGGCACTTGTCAATATTACCCTTATAGACAATACTGACGCCATCTGCCAATAAGGTCGCAATATACAATACAGACGGCATCTGTCAATAATGTCCCTATAGACAATACTGACGGCATCTGACATTAAGGTCCTTACAGACAATACAGACGGCATGTGCCAATAAGGTCCCTATAGACAATACAGACGGCATCTGTCAATACAATAAGGTCATTATAAACAGTACAGACGGCACTTGTCAATATTACCCCTATAGACAATACTGACGCCATCTGCCAATAAGGTCGCAATATACAATACAGATGGCATCTGTCAATAAGGTCTCTATAGACAATACAGGCGTCATCTGTCAATAAGACCCCTATAGACAATACAGCCAGCATCTGTCGATAATGTCCCTATGGACAACAGAGACGGCATCTGTCAATAATGCCCTTATGGACAATACAGACGGCATCTTTCAATAAGGTCTTTATAGAAAATACAGACGGCACCTGTCAATAAGGTTCCTATAGACAATACAGACGACATCTATCAATAAGGTCCCTACAGACAATACAGTCGACGTTTGTCAATAAGGTCCATATAAACAGTACAGACGGCATCTGTCAGTATTGCACCTTTAGACAATACTGACGTATTCAGTCAATAAGGTCCCTCTAGACAATACATAAGGCTTCTGTCAATAAGGTCCCTACAGACAATACAGTCGATATCTGTCAATAATGCCCCTACAGACAATAAAGACGGCATCTGTCAATAAGGTCCTTATAAACAATATAGACGGCACCTGTCAATAACGTCCCTATAGACAATACAGACGGCATCTGCCAATAAGGTCCTATAGACAATACTTCCCCCATCTGTCAATAAGGTCACTATAAACAGTATAAACTTATTGGCAGATGCCGTCTGTATTGTCTATAGGGAGCTTATTGAAAGATGTCGTATGTATTATCTGTAGCGGCATTATTGACAGATGCCGTCTGTACTGTTTATATGGACCTTATTAATAGATGCCGTCTGTATTGTCTATAGGGTCGTTATAGACATAAGCCGTTTGTATTGTCCATAGGGACATTTTTGACAGATGTCGTCTGTGTTGTCCATAGAGGCCTTATTGACAGATGCCGCCTATATTGTCTATAGGGACCTTATTGACAGAGGCAGTCTGTATTGTCTATAGGTAGCTTATTAAAGATGCCGTATGTATTGTCTGTAGGCACCTTAATGTCAGATGTCGTCTGTATGGTCTATAGGGACCTTCTTGACAGAATGCGTCTGTATTGTCTGTAGGGACATTATAGACATATGCCGTCTATATTATCTTTAGGGACCTTATTGACAAATGCCGTGTGTATTGTTTATAGGGACCTTATTGACAAATGACGTATGTTTGTCAATAGAAAAAATATTGACAGATGCTGTATGTACTGTCTATAGGGACCTTATTGACAGATGAAGCCTGTATTGTCTGTAGTGACCTTATTGACATATGCCGCCTATACTGTCTATAGGGACCTTATTGACAGATGCCGTCTGTATTGTTATAGGGAACTTATTAACATATGCCGTCTGTATTGTCTATAGGGACGTTATTGACAGATGCCATATGTATTGTCTATAGGGACCTTATTGACAGATGTCGCCTGTGTTGTCCATAGGGGCCTTATTGACAGATGCCGCCTATATTGCCGATAGGGGCATTAATGACAGATGCCGTATGTTTTGTCTATAAGGACCTTATTGACAGATACCGTCTGTACTGTCTATAGGGACCTTATTGACAGATTCCGTCTGTACTGTATATAGGGACTTTATTGACAGATGGCGTAAGTATAATCTATAGATGCATTAGTGACAGATGCCGTCTGTATTGTTCATAGGGATCTTATTGACAGATGTCGTCTGTGTTGTCCATAGGGGCCTTATTGACAGATGCCGCCTATATTGTCTATAGGGAGCTTATTGAAAGATGCCGTATGTATTATGTGTAGCGGCATTATTGACAGATGCCGTCTGTACTGTTTATAGGGACCTTATTGACAGACGGCGTAAGTTTTGTCTATAGGGACCTTATTGACAGATGCCGTCTGTATTGTCAATAGGGACCTTAATGACAGATGTCGTATGTGTTGTCCATAGGGCCCTTATTGACAGATGCCGCCTATTTTCTATAGGGACCTTATTGACAGATGCCGTCTGTATTGTTTAAAAGGACCTTATTGACAGATTCCGTCTGTATTGTCTGTAGGGGCATTATTGACAGATGCTGTTTTTTTTGGCTATACGGACCTTATCGACAGATGGCCTCTATATGTCTATAGGGACCTTTTTGACAGAATGCGTCAGTATTGTCTGTAGGTGCATTGTCGACAGATGCCGTCTGTACTGTTTATAGGGACCTTATTGATAGAAATCAACTGTTTTGTCTGTAGGGACCTTATTGACAGAAGCCTTCTGTACTGTCTTTAGGGACCTTATTGACAGATGCCGTGTGTATTGTCTATAGGAACCTTATTGATAGATGGCGTAAGTATTTTCTATAGGGACCTTATTGACAGAATGCGTCAGTATTGTCTGAAGGTGAATTATTGACGGATGCCGTCTGTATTGTCTATAGGGACCTTATTGACAGATGTCGTCTGTATTGTCTATAGGAAGCTTATTGACAGATGTCATCTGTATTGTCTATAAAGACCTTATTGAAAGATGCCGTCTGTATTGTCCATATGTGTATTATTGACAGATGCCGTCTATGTTGTCAATAGGGACCTTATTGACAGATGCTGTCTGTATTGTCTATAGGGGTCTTATTGGCAGATGACGCCTGTATTGTCTATAGGGACATTATTGACAGATGTCGTCTGTGTTGTCTATTGCGACCATATTGGCAGATGGCGTCAGTATTGTCTATAGGGGCATTAGTGTCAGATGGCGTCTGTATTGTCGATAGGGGCATTAATGACAGATGCCGTATGTATTGTCTATAGGGACCTTCTTGACAGATGGCGTCTATATTGTCTATTGCGACCTTATTGTCAGATGGCGTCAGTGTTGTCTATAGGGGCATTAGTGACAGATGGCGTCTGTATTGTCGATAGGGGCATTAATGACAGATGCCGTATGTATTGTCTATAGGGACCTTCTTGACAGATGGCGTCTATATTGTCTATTGCGACCTTATCGTCAGATGGCGTCAGTATTGTCTATAGGGGCATTAGTGACAGATGGCGTCTGTATTGTCGATAGGGGCATTAATGACAGATGCCGTATGTTTTGTCAACATCAACCTTATTGACAGATTGACAGATGGCGCCAGTATGGTCTGTAGGTTCGTTATTGACAGATATAGTCTGTGCTGTCTATAGAGAGCATATTGACGCATGGCGTAAATATTGTTGAAAGGAAACTTATTGATGGATGACGTCATTATTGTACATAGGTACATTGTTGACAAATGAAGTTTGTATTGGATACAGGTACCTTAGTGACAGATGATGTTGGTAGTGTCCAAAGAAACCTTATTGACATATGGAGTTCTTATTGTATATAGTGTACCAATTGATGGATTGTGCCTATATTGACTATCAGAACCGTATTGACAGATAACGTACACACTGTCTATAGGGACTTTTTTGACAGATGGTGTCGGTATTTTCAATAGGGACGTTATCGCCAGATGACGTCAGTATGGTCTATACGGACCATATTTACAGGTGGCGTCATTACTGTTGATAGGGTATCTTATCGGCAGATGGCGTCAATATTGTTGATAGATACCTTATTGACAGATCGCTTCAGTGTTGTATATATGGACCTTATTGACAGATTTTGCCATCATTGTTGATTGGGACCTTATTGACAGATAGCCTCAGTATTTCTATCAGGAACTTATTGAGAGAGTGTGCTTGTTTGGTCAATAACGACGTTATCGATACATGGAGTTAGTGTGGTCTATACGGATCGAGTCTGTATTGTGCATAGGCACCTTATTGACAGATGTATAGCAAATAGGGACCATAGTGACAGTTTTTTTTATTTTGGGACCTTATTGAAAGATTGTGTCATTATTGTCTATAGGGACCTTATTGAGAGATGGTGTCAGTAGTGTTGATTGGGACCTTATTGGCCGATAGAGTCAGTATTGTCTTAATGGACCTTATTGACAGATGGTGTTTGTTTTGTCAATAAGGAATGTATTGACAGACGGCGTCAATATGATCTGAAAGGACGTTACTGTTGACAGACGTAGTCCGTGTTGTCTTTATTGACACATGGCATAAGTATTGTTGAAACGGACCGTATTGGTAGATGACGTCATAATAGTCCATAGGGACCTTGTTGATAAATGAAGTGTGAATTGCGTATAGGTACCTTAGTGACAGATGGTGTGGGTATTGTCCATAGAGACCTTATTGACAGATGGAGTTCATATTGTCTATAGGGACCTAATTGACAGACGGCGTCAGTATTGTTGAAAGGGACCTTATTGACAGATGATGTCAGTATTGTTTATATGGACCTTATTGACAGATGGCGCCGGAATTGTTGCTTGGGACTTAATTGACAGATAATGTTTGTTTTGTCACTAAGGACCTCACTAAGGAATTGACAGATGTCGTTTATACTGTCCTCAGGGGCAATATCGACAGATAATAGTACTACTTTCCTCAGGTGCAATATCTACAGCCATTTACCGTGAGTACTGTCCTCAGGGGCAATGTGAACAGCTAGTGTCGGTATAGTCCTGAGGGCAACATGTTCGGCTTTGGTCACTTCCTTGATGAGCGAAAGTGATATATTCAAAACCTGTGATATTTAATCTTTAAACGGTTTCTCACCAGTGTGTACGAGTATGCTGCCTCTATTGCCTAATCTAAGAATAGTGGGCAGAGTATATTCCCTCACCCTCCCATAACACACCCGAATATTTTGCTTACGTCATACTTGTCGCTACGTCATAGTCGTTACGTCATAGCGACTAGCGTGTCACTTGAAGAAAATCATCTACGGTGTGTTCATGGGGTCATTGCATTTTTGTATTAAAATTGATGAATTTAAGATCAAATATCATAAAATGCACCTATGCGATTTTTCCGGACTTTTTTTCTGTGAATGTGTAACATATGACCTTTCGGTTAAAAAAATAATAATTTCTGTTGGAATTTGTTTGACCTTAAAATCTATAATAACTAGAGTAATACAGTCAGTACTTAACTCTGAAATAATATCACCCGCTAGCTTCCATCGCTCAGTACTGTGCTCTAGGACAATATCAACAGATAGCATCAGTAAAGTTCTTAATGACAAACTAAATTACTTCGGTCACTTCCTTGATACGCGAAAGTGACGTATTCATAACCTGTAATATTTAATCTTAAACGGTTTCTCACCAGTGTGAATGCCGCACATGAAATCCGAGAGTGATGGGCAGAGTATTCCACCCCATACACCCGACCCGACCCCACCCGCATTCACCCACCCTTTCCGAATAGTTTGCTTAATTTATGTGTTGATGACCTGTACATGTGAACATGCTTGGATAATATCACTAAGAATATAACAAGAGTATTCCGCAAGTCACAATATTTAAGTAAGAAAAAAAAATGCTTGTATACAAATATAAACCTGCTGGTAGTTTATAAAGCCAGAAGAAAGTAGGGCAATTAAGCGACAGTTTGTTTTTAATGATCTGCTTTAATATAATAATTGTATTCTTTTAAATCATGTGTCAGTACTGTCCTCAGTGAAAAAAACCCGGATACGATTAATACTAAACTCTGCGAAAATATCACCTACTAGCTTCCATTGCTTCAGTATTATACTTAAAGACAATATCAACAGCTAGCGTCAGTAAACTCTGAACGGTTAATTAAATTAATTAGGTCACTTTCTTGATACGCGAAAGGGACAATATATTCATCAATTGTGATATTTAATATTAAACGGTTTCTCACCAGTGTGTATGTGTACGCATAGTTGTCTTTTCGTTTACTCTACCTTTATGCTTTTTTCTAAATGAGAGCTTTAGTTGACCGTTAATTATTAGGGCAAGGTACTGTGAAACGTGTGCCCTCCTTCGATGGAGATTTTAAGCCGTTGAACAGTCCCATGTACAGGATGTATTTGCTCATTATAGATCTTGATGAAATTATGTGTTACTCAGTGACGCAAAATACACGTAGAGCTTTCCTTGGAAACGACATTGTCATGATAATTGGATTTGAGTACGTGCAGTATCAAAAATTAGGAACTGACTGGGTCAGCACCTCTCCCCCCTAATCTGAAAATGATGGGCAGATAATGTCCCTCTCCATCCTCATACATAAGATGGTACTAACGCTAGTTGTTGATATTGCCCCTAAAGACAGTACTAACGCCAGCTGTTGATATTACCCCTTAGGATAGTCCTAAACCTAGCTGCTGATATTGCCCCTCATAGAACAGTAATAACGCTAACTGTTGATATGGCCCCTGAGGATAGTACTAATTCTAGGTGTTGATATTGCCCCTTATGATATTATTAAGCCATTGATATTGCCCCTGAGGACAGTACTAAACGTAGCTATGATGTTGTCTCTAAGAACAGTAATAACGCTAGCTGTTGATATGGCCCCTGAGGACTTTACTATCGATAGCTGCTGATATTGCTCTAGGGCCAGTACTAAAACTAGCTGTTCATATGGCCCCAGCGGACAGTACTAACGTCAGCTGTTGATATTGCCCCTTAAGATAGAACTAACCCTAGCTGTTGATATTGCCCCTGAGGACAGTAATAAACCCAGCTGTTGATATAGCCCCTGACCCTGAGGACAGTACTAACACCAGCTGTTGATATTGACCCTTAGGACAGTACTATCGCTAGCTGTTGATACTGCCCCTATGGACGCTACTAAAACTAGCTGTTGATATGGCCACAGAGGACAGTACTAACGCTAGCTATTGATATTGCCCCTTAGGATAGTACTATCGCTAGATTTAGATAATATCCCTATGGATGTTTAAACGCTGGCTGTTGATATTCCCATGAGGTCAGTTCTTACGTCAGCTGTTGATATTGCCCATGAGGACAGTACTAATGCTAGCTGATGATATTGGCCCTGAGGACACTATTTACGCCAGCTGTTGATATTGCCCATTAGGATAGTACTAACGACAGCTGTTGATATGGCCCCTTAGGACAGTGTTATCAATAGCTGTTGATATGGCCCCTTAGGACAGTACTAACGTTGGCTGTTGATATGGCCCCTGATGACAGTGTTATCGCTGGCTGTTGGTATGGCCCCTGAGGACTGTACTATCGCTAGCTGTTGATATTGCCCCTTAGGACAGTATTAAAACTAGCAGTTGATATGGCTCGGCTCCAGAGGACAGTACTAACGCCAGCTGTTGATATTGCCCCTTAGCATAGTACTATCGCTAGATGTCGATAACATCCCTATGGATGTTCAAACGCTGGCTGTTGATATTTCCCCAGAGGTCAGTTCTTATGCTAGCTGTTGATATGGCCCCTGATAGACATCTAGATATTTTGTAGTTATCTAGATAAACCGTTAAAAATATCTAGATAGTTATGTAGCTACCTAGTGACAAAAATAGAATACCACCATTCTGGTGATACTTAAATAACTCGTGTATTTATAAAGCACAAATACAATTATTCAATTGTGTACGTAATACGGTTGATGAGTACATGCACCGCACTTGGACCACATGTGTCCCTAATATGTTTTTTCCAATGAATTAGACATGTGTCCTTAATTCGACCGAATTACATTGACGCGGTCCGAGTATCAACTTTCATACCATCTTACCCCGTCTTCAAGAAGTGAAAACGGGGTTGGCTGGGGTATGGAATAAAACCTTAATTTTGGCTTTAAAAAAGTGTATATTGTAAATTTAAAACATTTAATAGGTAATTGTAAACAGGTTATTGCGTTATTTCAGTAAAACATGTTTTTAAACATGTTTTATTGTCAAAAATATCCGTTATAAAACCCTGCTAATATAAGCTTTCCCATCGCTTAATGGTATTAAGGCGGGACCACGTAATGAGGGACACGTGGTCGTAATTCGGTCTGGCTCAAATAAGGTTCCACAGACCACTTTGTATAGCACTGATAATGGGAGGTATATTACCTTTGATTTTCAATATATGTTTGCATATATAGGCCTTGAGCCAGGACCCAAATTTTCGATATTGTTACCAACTCAAGGGACAAATTCTACCATCACTTTTGAAAAGAGCAATGTATATAGATTACATTTTTCCATGATAGCAATCTGGAACAGGTAGCTTATATAAAAAAAAATCGAACATTAATAGGTTATCATTGTAACACTTTCATATAAGTTTTTGATGTTCATTTTTGAATGTCATGCTTGTGTGAATAATTATTGATGTACTTTTTAAAGATGTGCTTAAGTTTACAATTCATTGAGTTACATAAAGCGTGAATAAGCTCTTTTTTAGCACTGAAATCAGTTTAAAATCTCTATTTTGCTTTCAAATTAGAAGTCAATTTAGCCACCCACTATAGACACATTTTTATGCATTTAGTTTAGTTAATATTTTTTACAATATATGTGTAAACTTGTAAAAATCAGTAATTTACAACCTTTCTACATGATTTAAATAATATAATATGAATAAAGGATTGTTATGATATATTGATGAAATGAAGTACTAAGCAATGTTCATGGCATTGCACATATGTGTTCAGTAAGCCTGATAAGTTGAGACATATGCCAAACTGGAAGTATAAGTAACTGCAACATAAATAGTATTAGCATGTTCTGATACACACATATATTGCACAGACGACACATAGTCCAAAGAATTCTAGATAAAGAAAATGTGCGGTTTAATGTGTTTTTTTAACAAAAGTCTTTTTTAGGTGTATGCGTCATGGCAATACTTATTATGATTACACATTTGGATATGTATTACACATAAATACATGAACTAAACATTGCATATTGCAACGCAAAATCTTAAAAGTTATTTTAATACTTTTTAATTACAATTTATGCATATTTTAAGGATTTTTACACCTGAATTACCCCACCCATATACAACACAATGAAGAATTCTGCATATGACACGTAAAAATAGTAATATATGCATTGCACGAACCATTTTTGTGTTACTGAAAAAAGAATAGACGAAGATGAATTGATTTGAATTGGGTTTTACGGCGAACCAACACAAACATGTTATATGGCGCCAACAGAATGAACATTCGACCCGGCTCACTCTTCATTAACATCTAGATAAAAATTTGCACAATGTGCCCTGAACCTTCTTGCCTGCAGAACTTCAGAGTTGCTGAAAATTCTCTAGTAAACACTCCATTTTTCGCTGGAGCCACGATCAATGCCACCACTGAAGTAGCACCTGAAACAATATATTCTTGCCCGGGAACCACATGGCGTCGACGAAGAAATACCTTTCTTCAGGCCAGAAAAAAGGTATGCTATAAAGCAATAGGCTATTTTATATGATCAGCTTTAATATAATAATGATCAGCTTTAATATAATAATTATATTGTTTTAAATCATATGACAATACTGTCCTCAGGGCTAAAAAAGGATACAGTCAGTACTAAACTCTGCAATAATATCACCTGCTAGCTTCCATCGCTCATTACTGTGCTCTAGGACAATATCAACAGATAGCGTCAGTAAAGTTCTTAATGACAAACTAAATTACTTCGGTCACTTCCTTGATACTCGAAAGTGACGATATATTCATAACCTGTGATATTTAATCTTAAACAGTTTCTCACCAGTGTGTATGCCGCAAATGAAATCCGAGAGTGATGGGCAGAGTATTCCACCCCGACCCTTACTCCCCCCACCCGCATTCACCCACCCTTCCCGAAAAGATTGCTCAATTTATGTGTTGAACACCTGTACATGTGAACATGTTTGGATAATATCACTAAGAATATAACAAGAGTATTCCGCAAGTCACAATATTTAAGTAAGAAATAAAATGCTTGTATGCAAACATAAACCTGCTGGTAGTTTATAAAGCCAGAAGAAGGTAGGGCAATTAAGCGGCAGTTTGTTTTAATGATCTGTTTTAATATAATAATTGTATTCTTTTAACTCATGTGTCAGTACTGTCCTCAGTGAAAAAAAATCGGATACGGTTAATACTAAACTCTGCGAAAATATCACCTACTAGTTTCCATTGCTTCAGTACTGTACTTAAAGACAATATCAACAGCTAGCGTCAGTAAACTCTTGAACGGTTAATTAAACTAATTAGGTCACTTCCTTGATACGCGAAAGGGACAATATATTCATAAATTGTGATATTTAATATTAAACGGTTTCTCACCAGTATGTATGTGTATGCATAGTTGTCTTTTCGTTTATCCTACCTTTATGTTTTTTTCTAAATGAGAGCTTTAGTTGACCGTTAATTATTAGGGCAAGGTACTGTGAAACGTGTTCCCTCATTCGATGGAGATTTTAAGCCGTTGAACAGTCCCATGAGCTCATTATAGATCTTGATGAAATTATGTATTACTCAGTGACGCAAAATACACGTAGAGATTTCCTTGGAAACGACGTTGTCATGATAATTGGATTTGAGTACGTGCAGTATCAAAAATTAGGAACTGACTGGTCAGCACCTCTCCCCCTAATCTGAAAAGGATGGGCAGAGTATGCCCCTCTCCATCCTCATATACCCAGCATGAATATTTTGCTTATATTACGTGTTGATTTCCAATGCACGTGTACGTGGTTTGATAAGGTAACATATTATTCGTGAATTCACATGTACTTAAGAAATCATGTTCTTCCAAATAAACCTATATTATAGAAGAAAGAGGTTATAATTAAGCTAAATGACTCTTTTGTTTTTAAAAACAGTAAGTGATATTGTCTAGGCGATGTGAGAGTTGTCTCTAGCATCCGTTACGTATATTATGTTAAACAGTAGGCGATTGTGTCTATTCATGCAGGAGAAAAGCCAACTAAGTCACATGTATTACGTTTTTCTTTCGTTAAATGATAGAATATATTATTTCTCCTTTATATTCATATTTATCGGCTTATATAGCAGTTGATTCCAATGCACTAGTATCTTCTAACTAGCTTATACGGCTTCTCCTCTGTATGTATACTCAAATTTGACTACTGTTTTAAAAAGAAATTAACGGATGACAGAGCCATCCTATTTCTTTTGTAAACTGATATGCATCGTCTGGTACAGGAGGGAATTATGCACTAATACCTTCTACTGAACTAAATTCGGTATTTTATTTTTAAACAGTAGGTGAATATGATTATTCATATAATGCGTCAAATTCAATACGCAATGTGTGACCTGTACGCATTATGTGATAATACCATCACACAATGCATTGTCATGGTCGACGCATGTATGCGACTGCTGCGTTATGTAACTTGAAATAGTATGAGAGTAGACTTTCGAAACGACAGAACACGATACATATGCAATATTGCTGTCTCAGTTTGATTGTTCATGGACAGTAGTGAAATATGCTAGCTACCGCTCACTCACCCTAGTGCCGGGTATAGCAGAACTTAATATTCATAAAACAATAGTATATACCGTCCCAGTATCTAACACAACTGTATGCCCCGAAGAGCAAAATAAACAAGATGGAATTTAGTTGCTCCAGAGGTTATGAAGCCTGCGTATCAAAAGTAACAGCCGAAAGACTCAATTAAAAAGCAGACAACATATCCTATGAGTGGTTAAACAGTACCCATAGCCTTTTATCGACCGGAGTATATATAAAGAAAATTAAGTATAGAAAACAAAAGCAATTGAAAATGTACCAGCGATATCTAAATATAAATATCGGGCTCCAATCTCCAAAGATCAAACAAATAACATTGTGTCAGACCCGTAACTACGCTGAGACATAGATGCACGCACGCACGCACGCACGCACTTACGCACGGACGCACTTACGCACGCACTCACGCACGCACGTACGCAAACACACACACACACACACACACACACGCGCGCGCACATACACACATACACACACACATACATACTTTCACACATACATACTTTCATATATACATATATAAAGATAAATAAAACTAAATAAATAATTAAATACAACATTCATGTTTAATCACAATGTTATTGATTCTTGAACCAGAGACTACTTTTTCTGTAATCGGGAAAGTAATGAGACGTTGCTTCTAATAAACAATTAATGAATTATATCTCTATAAGTGAAAGGCAACATATAACTGTAGTAGGACATATATAATAGCACCAAGCATCACACATACCAATGATACCAACATAAGGAAATGAAGACATTCTTAACCGATAGTTTAAACTAGTTCATTTAATGATACTAGTATTAGACCGTGAGCCATACACTTTTTTGTTACCATCTCAAGGGACAAATTCTTACTAGTACCACCATGTTATTGAGTACCTTGTAGATAAACAAAAAATCCATGGTAGCAGTGTGAACATTGTAACTGATTCCTGTTATTACAGTTATCTCCCCCTTTTAAGCAAAACTCTTGTTTCTTTTAAAATATCGTTTCGCTGAAACTAGAAGAGCTACAGGTCTAATATTTTGCATGTATTATACATTTAGGGTCCTCCACGAAGTATTTATAAAATAGCGACCCCAGGGTCAAATATGGCCCAGCCCCGGGGGTAACATTTTTTCATACAGTTATATAGGAAATCTTTAAAAAATAAATGATTTACTCTAAAATGTAAGAGCTAAAGGTCCCATATTATGCATGAAGCATAAGCTTATGATCCACTAGCAAGTTTGTTAAAATGTTGACCCTGGGGTCATATCTGGCTCCGCCCCATGGGTCACTTTTGTTCAAATCGTGACTCTGTGTCCAACTATGGCCCAGTTCTGGGGTTAAAGTTTTACAAAGAGTTATATAGGAAAGTCCATAAAAATATTCTTTTTTTCTGATGCTACAAGAGCTAGAGGTCTAATACGATGAATGTAGCACAAGAGTATCGATATCTACTAATTTATTTTGTTAAAATGGTGATCTTATGGTCAAATTTCGCCCGGTCCCGTGGGGTCACATATTTACATAGAGTTATGTAGGAACGTCTATAAACATCTTCTCTGAAACGACAAGAGCTAGAGGTGTTATAAGCTACATGTAGCTTAAGATTATTGTCCTGTACCAAATAATTTAAATGGTGTCCCTTGAATCAAGCCTGGAATCAAATTTTGCCCTGTCCCGGGGTTCACACTATAACATTGAATTATATAGGAAAACATATTCAAGCAGCTTCTCTGATACTTCAAAAGCTAAATAATAGTTCGCATGCACCATAAGCTTATAATCCTCTACCTAGTTTGTTCAAATGGCGACAATGGGGTCAAATATGGCCTCTACGGGGGTCACAGTTTCACAGATTTATATAAAGAAATTGTTGTTGTTTCTTAAAACATGAGAGCACTTTGAGACAAGGCGAGTGGGTCTCTTATTTATGGTTTGAAGTTGTACACTTTCCATAAAATCATTTGAAGCGAACTGAAATATACAGAGAATGTGACTTTTGATAAGGTATTCCATTATGAAGACTTAACCTTGTTTACAAATCGCATATTGAATAAATCCTCGAACTAAAATCACAAAGTAGACCACTGCATTTTCAACAAATTGCAAAAAAAAAAAAGAAAGAAAAAGAAAAGGCATTTTACGGTTTAACTGTCGATTTTTAGGTGTTTCTTAATTGTCCTGTTTTATCCCAAGGCATTAATTGCCAAGTTTATCAAAACAGCAATGAGCTGGGCATATATAAGGCTTGCAGGCATATTGCAACTCGACATACATGAACTTGGTGCTAACTTGCTAGATAAGAGAGACCGTTGTGAACCCAGCTTCTTGGATATAACCTTTATGAAGGATTAACATGTTAGTTGTATGTACTTTAATGCAGTCATACTGCTTGATCGCATACAGCCTGTTGATGCAGTGGATAGCACGGGGGACTTTAAATTCAGAGGACCCTGGTTCAAGCCTCACCGGAGCTAGTAAATTTTGTCGGTGTGTTCTCGGATTGGGACGTAAACCAGGCGATTCCGTGTATCGCTTGTTTTTTTCTCTCATCATGTTAAAGAAACATAGGTGTCTATTCGTCAGTAGGGCAGGTTCCTCAATGCCTATATAATATATCCACCTCCCCCCCCCCCCCCCCACTCCCCGCCCCCACACACACTCCCTCTCTCTCTTCATTGGCAATACACCTTCTTCTTTAGGTAATAAACATTCCACTTGCACTTGCATGCGCAAAAGTAGGATTAATGCTTACTATCCTAGGTTAATTCCATACTCTAAATCAAGTACGGAGAACATCATAACGTATGTTTAGATACATATCCTAAGCAGGTGATTTTGTAACAACTGCA
Source organism: Cyrtodaria siliqua (assembly GCA_037043455.1). NCBI lineage: Eukaryota > Metazoa > Mollusca > Bivalvia > Adapedonta > Hiatellidae > Cyrtodaria > Cyrtodaria siliqua. The sequence goes on from JAWPHD010005001.1 coordinate 19,022, forward strand.
CCATTACTAACAAATAGCAGGTGCTACTTCAGCGGCGGCATCGATCGTGGCTCCAGCGAAAAACGGAGTGTTTACTAGAGAATTTGCAGCAACTCTGAAGTTCTGCAGACAAGAAGGTTCTGGGCACATTGTGCAAATTTTTATCTAGATGTTAAGGAAGAGTGAGCCGGGTCGAATGTTCATTCCTGTTGGCGCCATATAACATGTTTGTGTTGGTGCGCCGTAAAACCCCAATTCAAATCAATTCATCTTCGTCTATTCTTTTTTCAGTAACACAAAAATGGTTCGTGCAAATGCATATATTACTATTTTTACGTGTCATATGCAGAATTCTCCATTGTGTTGTATATGGGTGGGGTAATTCAGGTGTAAACATCCTTAAAATATGCATAAATTGTAATTAAAAAGTATTAAAATAACTTTTAAGATTTTGCGTTGCAATATGCAATGTTTAATTCATGTATTTATGTGTAATACATAATCCAAATGTGTAATCATAATAAGTGTTGCCATGACGCATACACCTAATAAAGACTTTTGTTAAAAAAACACGTTAAACCGCACATTTTCTTTATCTAGAATTCTTTGGACTATGTGTCGTCTGTGCAATATATGTGTGTATCAGAACATGTTAATACTATTTAGTTTGCAGTTACTTATACTTCCAGTTTGGCATATGTCTCAACTTATCAGGCTTACTGAACACATATGTACAATGCCATGAACATTGCTTAGTACTTCATTTCATCAATATATCATAACAATCCCTTATTCATATTATATTATTTAAATCATGTAGAAAGGTTGTAAATTACTGATTCTTACAAGTTTACACATATATTGTAAAAAATATTAACTAATCTAAATGCATAAAAATGTGTCAATAGTGGGTGGGGTAAATTGACTTCTAATTTGAAGCAAAATAGAGATTTTAAACTGAATTCAGTGCTAAAAAAGAGCTTATTTACGCTTTATGTAACTCAATGAATTGTAAACTTAAGCACATCTTTAAAAAGTACATCAATAATTATTCACACAAGCATGACATTCAAAAATGAACATCAAAAACTTATATGAAAGTGCTACAATGATAACCTATTAATGTTCGATTTTTTTTTATATAAGCTACCTGTTCCAGATTGCTATCATAGAAAAATGTAATCTATATACATTGCTCTTTTCAAAAAGTGATGGTAGAATTTGTCCCTTGAGTTGGTAACAATATCGAACATTTTGGGTCCTGGCTCAAGGCCTATATATGCAAACATATATTGAAAATCAAAGGTAATATACCTCCCATGATCAGTGCTATACAAAGTGGTCTGTGGAACCGTATTTGAGCCAGACCGAATTACGCACACGTGTCCCTCATTACGTGGTCCCGCCTTAATACCATTAAGCGATGGGAAAGCTTATATTAGCAGGATTTTATAACGGATATTTTTGACAATAAAACACGTTTAAAAACATGTTTTACTGAAATAACGCAATAACCTGTTTACAATTACCTATTAAATGTTTTAATTTTACAATATACACTTTTTTAAAGCCAAAATTAAGGTTTTATTCCATACCCCAGCCAACCCCGTTTTCACTTCTTGGAGACGGGGTTAGATGGGTATAAAAGTTAATACTCGGACCGCGTAATGTAATTCGGTCGAATTAAGGACACGTGTCTAATTCATAGGAAAAAACATATTAGGGACACTTGTGGTGGTGTCCTCATGGGCAATATCAACAGCTGACGTAAGAACTGACCTCACGGGAATATCAACAGCCAGCGTTTAAACATCCATAGGGATATTATCTAAATCTAGCGATAGTACTGTCCTAAGGGACAATATCAACAGCTAGCGTTAGTACTGTCCTCTGTGGCCATATCAACAGCTAGTTTTAGTACCGTCCATAGGGGCAGTATCAACAGCCATCGGTCAATATCAACAGCTGGCGTTTGTACCGTCCTTAGGGGCAATATCAGCAGTTGGTGTTAGTACTGTCCTCAGAGGCCATAAACACAGCTAGGTTTAGTATTGTCCTCTGGGGCCATATCAACAGCTAATTTTAGTACCGTTCCTAGCGGCAGTATCAACAGCTAGCGATAGTACTGTCCTAAGGGCCAATATCAACAGCTGGCGTTAGTACTGTCCTCAGGTGCTATATCAACAGCTAGGTTTATTACTGTCCCCAGGGGCAATATCAACAGCTAGTGTTAGTTCTATCTTAAGGGACAATATCAACAGCTGACGTTAGTACTGTCCTCTGTGGCCATATCAACAGCTAGTTTTAGTACCGTCCATAGGGGCAGTATCAACAGCTATCGATATCACTGTCCTCAGGGGCCATATCATTAGCTATCGATAACACTGTCCTCAGGGGCCATATCAACAGCTAGCGATAACACTGTCCTAAGGGGCTATATCAACAGCTATCGATAACACTGTCCTCAGGGTCAATATCAACAGCTATCGATAACACTGTCCTCAGGGGCCATATCAACAGCTATCGATAACACTATCTTCAGGGGCTATATCAACAGCTATCGATAACACTGTCCTTAAGGGTCATATCAACAGCTATCGATAACACTGTCCTCAGGGGCAATATCAACAGCTATCGATAACACTGTCCTAAGGGGCAATATCAATAGCTATCGATAACACTGTCCTCAGGGGCTATATCAACAGCTATCGATAACACTGTCCTCAGGGGCCATATCAACAGCTATCGATAACACTGTCCTCAGGGGCAATATCAACAGCTATCGATAACACTGTCCTCAGGGTCAATATCAACAGCTATCGATAACATTGTCCTAAGGGGCCATATCATCAGCTATTGATAACACTGTCCTAAGGGGCCATATCAACAGCTAGCGATAACACTGTCCTAAGGGGCTATATCAACAGCTATCGATAACACTGTCCTCAGGGTCAATATCAACAGCTATCGATAACACTGTCGTCAGGGTCAATATCAACAGCTATCGATAACACTGTCCTAAGGGGCAATATCAACAGCTATCGATAACACTGTCGTCAGGGTCAATATCAATAGCTATCGATAAAACTGTCCTCAGGGGCCATATCAACAGCTAGTTTTAGTACCGTCCATAGGGGCAGTATCAACAGCCATCGGTCAATATCAACAGCTGGCGTTTGTACCGTCCTTAGGGGCAATATCAGCAGTTGGTGTTAGTACTGTCCTCAGAGGCCATAAACACAGCTAGGTTTAGTATTGTCCTCTGGGGCCATATCAACAGCTAATTTTAGTACCGTTCCTAGGGGCAGTATCAACAGCTAGCGATAGTACTGTCCTAAGGGCCAATATCAACAGCTGGCGTTAGTACTGTCCTCAGGTGCTATATCAACAGCTAGGTTTATTACTGTCCCCAGGGGCAATATCAACAGCTAGTGTTAGTTCTATCTTAAGGGTCAATATCAACAGCTGACGTTAGTACTGTCCTCTGTGGCCATATCAACAGCTAGTATTAGTACCGTCCATAGGGGCAGTATCAACAGCTATCGATATCACTGTCCTCAGGGGCCATATCATTAGCTATCGATAACACTATCCTCAGGGGCTATATCAACAGCTATCGATAACACTGTCCTTAAGGGTCATATCAACAGCTATCGATAACACTGTCCTTAGGGGCAATATCAACAGCTATCGATAACACTGTCCTAAGGGGCAATATCAACAGCTATCGATAACACTGTCCTCAGGGGCTATATCAACAGCTATCGATAACACTGTCCTCAGGGGCCATATCAACAGCTATCGATAACACTGTCCTCAGGGGCAATATCAACAGCTATCGATAACACTGTCCTCAGGGTCAATATCAACAGCTATCGATAACACTGTCCTAAGGGGCCATATCAACAGCTATTGATAACACTGTCCTAAGGGGCCATATCAACAGCTAGCGATAACACTGTCCTAAGGGGCTATATCAACAGCTATCGATAACACTGTCCTCAGGGTCAATATCAACAGCTATCGATAACACTGTCCTCAGGGGCCATATCAACAGCTATCGATAACACTATCCTCAGGGGCTATATCAACAGCTATCGATAACACTGTCCTTAAGGGTCATATCAACAGCTATTGATAACACTGTCCTCAGGGGCAATATCAACAGCTATCGATAACACTGTCCTAAGGGGCAATATCAATAGCTATCGATAACACTGTCCTCAGGGGCTATATCAACAGCTATCGATAACACTGTCCTCAGGGGCCATATCAACAGCTATCGATAACACTGTCCTCAGGGGCAATATCAACAGCTATCGATAACACTGTCCTCAGGGTCAATATCAACAGCTATCGATAACATTGTCCTAAGGGGCCATATCAACAGCTATTGATAACACTGTCCTAAGGGGCCATATCAACAGCTAGCGATAACACTGTCCTAAGGGGCCATATCAACAGCTATCGATAACACTGTCCTCAGGGTCAATATCAACAGCTATCGATAACACTGTCCTCAGGGGCCATATCAACAGCTATCGATAACACTGTCCTCAGGGCCATATCAACAGCTATCGATAACACTGTCGTCAGGGTCAATATCAACAGCTATCGATAACACTGTCCTAAGGGGCAATATCAACAGCAATCGATATCACTGTCCTAAGGGGCAATATCAACAGCTATCGATAACACTGTCCTCAGGGACAATATCAACAGCTATCGATAACACTGTCCTAAGGGGCAATATCAACAGCTATCGATAACACTGTCCTCAGGGACAATATCAACAGCTATCGATAACACTGTCCTAAGGGGCAATATCAACAGCTATCGATAACACTGTCCTCAGGGGCTATATCAACAGCTATCGATAACACTGTCCTCAGGGGCCATATCAACAGCTATCGATAACACTGTCCTCAGGGGCAATATCAACAGCTATCGATAACACTGTCCTCAGGGTCAATATCAACAGCTATCGATAACACTGTCCTAAGGGGCAATATCAACAGCTATTGATAACACTGTCCTAAGGGGCCATATCAACAGCTAGCGATAACACTGTCCTAAGGGGCTATATCAACAGCTATCGATAACACTGTCCTCAGGGTCAATATCAACAGCTATCGATAACACTGTCCTCAGGGGCCATATCAACAGCTATCGATAACACTATCTTCAGGGGCTATATCAACAGCTATCGATAACACTGTCCTTAAGGGTCATATCAACAGCTATCGATAACACTGTCCTCAGGGGCAATATCAACAGCTATCGATAACACTGTCCTAAGGGGCAATATCAATAGCTATCGATAACACTGTCCTCAGGGGCTATATCAACAGCTATCGATAACACTGTCCTCAGGGGCCATATCAACAGCTATCGATAACACTGTCCTCAGGGGCAATATCAACAGCTATCGATAACACTGTCCTCAGGGTCAATATCAACAGCTATCGATAACATTGTCCTAAGGGGCCATATCATCAGCTATTGATAACACTGTCCTAAGGGGCCATATCAACAGCTAGCGATAACACTGTCCTAAGGGGCTATATCAACAGCTATCGATAACACTGTCCTCAGGGTCAATATCAACAGCTATCGATAACACTGTCCTCAGGGGCCATATCAACAGCTATCGATAACACTGTCCTCAGGGCCATATCAACAGCTATCGATAACACTGTCCCCAGGGGCCATATCAACAGCTATCGATAACACTGTCCTCAGGGGCCATATCAACAGCTATCGATAACACTGTCGTCAGGGTCAATATCAACAGCTATCGATAACACTGTCCTAAGGGGCAATATCAACAGCTATCGATATCACTGTCCTAAGGGGCAATATCAACAGCTATCGATAACACTGTCCTCAGGGGCAATATCAACAGCTATCGATAACACTGTCCTCAGGGGCAATATCAACAGCTATCGATAACACTGTCCTAAGGGGCAATATCAACAGCCATCGATAACACTGTCCTAAGGGGCAATATCAACAGCTATCGATAACACTGTCGTAAGGGTCAATATCAACAGCTATCGATAACACTGTCCTAAGGGGCAATATCTACAGCTATCGATATCACTGTCCTACGGGGCAATATCAACAGCTATCGATAACACTGTCCTCAGGGGCAATATCAACAGCTATCGATAACACTGTCGTCAGGGTCAATATCAATAGCTATCGATAATACTGTCCTCAGGGGCCATATCAACAGCCATCGATAACACTGTCCTAAGGGGAAATATCAACAGCTATCGATAACACTGTCCTCAGGAGCTATATCAACAGCTATCGATAACACTGTCCTAAGGGGCCATATCAACAGCTATTGATAACACTGTCCTAAGGGGCCATATCAACAGCTAGCGATAACACTGTCCTAAGGGGCTATATCAACAGCTATCGATAACACTGTCCTCAGGGGCCATATCAACAGCTATCGATAACACTGTCCTCAGGGGCCATATCAACAGCTATCGATAACACTGTCCTCAGGGGCCATATCAACAGCTATCGATAACACTGTCCTCAGGGGCCATATCAACAGCTATCGATAACACTGTCGTCAGGGTCAATATCAACAGCTATCGATAACACTGTCCTAAGGGGCAATATCAACAGCTATCGATATCACTGTCCTAAGGGGCAATATCAACAGCTATCGATAACACTGTCCTCAGGGGCAATATCAACAGCTATCGATAACACTGTCCTCAGGGGCAATATCAACAGCTATCGATAACACTGTCCTAAGGGGCAATATCAACAGCTATCGATAACACTGTCCTAAGGGGCAATATCAACAGCTATCGATAACACTGTCCTAAGGGGCAATATCAACAGCTATCGATAACACTGTCCTCAGGGGCCATATCAACAGCTATTGATAACACTGTCCTCAGGGTCAATATCAACAGCTATCGATAACACTGTCATCAGGTGCAATATCAACAGCTATCGATAACACTGTCCTATGGGGCAATATCAACAGCTATCGATAACACTGTCCTCAGGGGCTATATCAACAGCTATCGATAACACTGTCCTCAGGGGCCATATCAACAGCTATCGAGAACACTGTCCTCAGGGTCAATATCAACAGCTATCGATATCAACAGCTATCGATAACACTGTCCTCGGGGTCAATATCAACAGCTATCGATACCACTGTCCTCAGGGGCTATATCAACAGCTATCGATAACACTGTCCTCAGGGGCAATATCAACAGCTATCGATAACACTGTCCTCATGGGCTATATTAACAGCTATCGAAATCACTGTCCTAAGGGGCCATATCAACAGCTATGATTATTACTGTCCTCAAGATCAACAGCCTGCGTTAGTATGGTCCTCAGTTGCAATATCAACAGCAACCGTTAGTACTGTCCTGAAGTGCAATACCAACAACTAACGTAAGTACTGTCCTCAGTGGCAATATCAACAGTTAGCGTTAGTACTGTCCTAATGTGCATTATCAACAGCCTGCGTTAGTATGGTGCTCAGTGTCAATATCAACAGCCAGCGTTAATAATGTCCTCAGGGGCACTATCAAACGCTAGCGTTCGAACTATCCTTAGGAGCAGTGTCAACAGCTAGTCAGTAACATGCACAGGTATCAACAGCTAGCATATGTACTGTCCATATCGAAACAAACAGCTAGTGTTTTTAACATCCACATGTGCACTATCATCAGCCTTTGTTTTAACCACCATAGAGATACTATCAACAGCCAGCGTTAGGCAACATCAATGGGTAACATTAGTACTGTCCTCACATCCAGCGTTAGTACTGCCGTCATTGGCAATATCAACAGCCAGCGTTAATACTCGCCCCAGGGGCAATATCAGTACAGTGAGCGTTAGTAGTGTCCTAAGGGGAATATAGACATCTAGCGTTAGTATCAACAGCCAGAGTAAGTACTGTCCTCATGGACACTATTAACAGCCAGCGTTATTAATGTCCTCAGGGGAAGTATAAACAGCCAGCGTTAGTATTGTTCTTAGGGGCAATATCAACAGCCACCGTTAGTACTGTCCTAAGGGGCAACATCAATATCCAGTGTGAGTAATGTCCACAGGGTCAAAATCAACAGCTATCGTTAGTACTGTTCTCAGGGGCAATATCAACAGCTGACGTTAGTACTGTCCAAAGGGGCAACATCAACAGCCAGCGTTAGTACTGTCCTTAATGGGCAATATCAACAGCCAGCGTAAGTAATGTCCTCAGGGACAATATCAACAGCCCGCGTTAGTATTGTCCTCAGTGTCAAAATCAATAGCCAGAGTTAGTAATGTGCTCATGAGCAATATCAACAGGTAGCGTTAAGACTGTCATAATGGGCTATATCCACAGATAGCGTTAGTACTGTCCCCAGGGTCAATATCAACAGCTAGCGTTAATTTTGTCCTCATGGAAAATATCAACAGCTAGCTTTAACACTGTCCTCATTGGCAATATCAATAGCCACTTATATTACTGCCCTAAAGGGAAATATCAACAGGTAGCGTTTATACTGTCTTCTTGGCCAATTTCAGCATATAGCGTTAGTACCGCTTTCCAGAGGCAATATCAACTGCTACCGTAAGTACCGTCCTCAGAGGCAATATCAGCAGCTAGCGTTAGTACTGTCCTCAAAGGCAATATCAACTGCCTGCGTTGGTATTGTCCTCAAGGGCAATATCAACAGCCAGCGTTTGTATTGTCCTAAGTGTAATACCAACAGTTACGGTTAGTAATGTCCTCGGGGGCGTTATCAAGAGCTAGCTGTAGAACTACAATATCAACAGCTATTGTCTTTAACATCCACATGAACAATATCAACAGCCAGCGTCTTATAGGGATACTATCAACAGCTACAGTTAGTACCGCCCATAAGTCAATATCAACAGGTAGCGTTAGTCCTGTCCTCAGGGGCAATGTCAACAGCTAGCGTTAGTACTGTCCTCAGAGGCAATATCAACAGCTAGCGTTAGTACTGTCCTCAGGGGCAATATCGCCGGCTAGCGTTAGTGCTGTCCTAAAACGAATACAGTCAGTACTACTAAACTCTACGAAAATATCACCTACTGGCTTCCATGGCTTTTGTACTTTCCTCAAGGACAATTTCAAGAATTAGCGTCACTAAAGTCTTGAAGGACAAAATATATTGCTTAGGTCACTTCCTTGAAAGACCAAAGGGACAATATAGTCATATCCTTAAACGGTTTCTCACCATTGTGTATGCATACTTGTCTTTTCGTTTACCCTACCTGTTTGCAAGCAATGTTTTTTCCCCAAGTGAGTTCGTTTCCGAGGAAGGCTTTGCTGGCATGTTGTCACTGATTAACACAGAAAATTACATCAAAATGTGTAAGGAGCATACTTATATAGGGTGTGGCCCTTCCTGTACATAGGCCTGGTCAGCGGCTTAACATCCCCTTCGAAGGATGGCAGTTTCACAGTACATGTACCTTGCCCGAATAGTGAACGGTCATTCATCAAAAGCGGCTGTCATGATAATCAGAAATGAATGTGTGTAGTTTAAAAAAAGAACAGTGGCTAGCACCTCTCCCCATAACCTGAGACGGGTTGACAGAGTATATTCCCCGCACCTCGTCTTGTTTCGTACTTGGAAACTCAACCTACTCACATATCTGACGTTTGCCTGTTAATGTTGTCGATTTGTGTTAGCTGTGTTCGGGTTTAAGTTTCAAAACACAGAATACGTGTCAGCGCGAGATATGTCGAAATGTAAAAATTCCAGAGATATTCACCTGAAAAACATTAACTAGTCGTACGAAAATGTCTAGATCGAGGAGGTATTCTTCTCGTTGGTGAGTTTTATGCATGCAGGCTTGGTTGTTAACGTTTAATCTATTGCTGTATGGCGGCTGTTTATGCATGCATTGCTTGATCTCTTCATGAACCTGTCTTGATATGGTCGACCCTGATACCTACTTATTCTAAAAGGGCATCACAGTAACTCTGTTGTACGTATGCACCATAAGAGCTACTATTCTCGCTGCTAGAATATACCAAAAGTATTAATCATGTCACATTGTACTAAGACATCATGTTCTTGCATATAAAGCTACTGGTACTTTATAATGACAGAAAAAATGTGTGGTATTTAAACTAAAGGATGTTTTTATTTTTAGAAATGGTCTGCTTCAATGTAATAAGGCTCTTTTAAATCGTGTGTCAGTACAGTCCTCAGCGAAACAATAAACGTATACAGTCAATACTAATCTTTGTGAAAATATCACCTGCCAGCTTCTCTGGGTTCAGTACTGTCCTCAAGGACAATATCAATACAGATAGCGCCAGTACAGTTCTGAGGGACATAATAAACTGATTAGGTGAATTGATTGATACGCGAAAGGGACGATATATTCATAAACTCTGATATGGTACCTTAAACGGTTTCTCACCAGTGAGTACGCACACTTGTCATTTCGCTTACTCTAACAATTGCAAGCAATGTTTTTTTCCGAGTGAGGGTTTTGGGCAAATGACCTTCCATTATTCGGGCAAGGTACTGTGAATCTTATGCCATCCTTCTAAGGAAATGTTAAGACGTAGACCAGTCCCATGTAGGAAGAGTCATGCCTTATATATGCTCATGACATATCTCTTTGAATTTCTGTGTTAATGAGGCAAAATGCCGTGGAGCTTTCCTCGGAAACGATGCTGCCATGATAATTAGACTAGACCGTGTGTAGTATCTATAATTAGGAACAGCGGGGACAGCACCTCTCCCCTAATCTGAAAGGGGTGGGTAGAGTATGTCCCTCCCCGCAACCCCCACAACACACACCCCACACGAACATTGTTCTTATATAATATGCAGATTCCCTATGCATTTGTATATGGTTTGATAAGGTAACAAATAATATACCAAAAGTATTCATCAATTCACATGTAATTAATAAATCGTGTTCTTGCAAATAAACCGACTGGTACATTATAGAAGGAAGAGGTGATAATTAAGCTAAAAGACAGTTTTGTTTTTTTAAAAATAGTAAGTGGTAATGTCTAGGCGATGTGAGAGATGTCTCTAACACCCTTTAAGTGTAATTATTTTAAACAGTAGGCGAATGTGTGTATTCATGCAGGATAAAATCCAAACAAGTCACATATATTAAGTTTTTATTTCGTTAAATGGTATAATATGGTATAATTTCTCCTGTATACTCAATGTATCGGCTAATAGTTCAGTTAATTCCTAGGCACTAGTAACTTCTACTTCTAATTAGAAAGTAGTAACTGCTTAGGAAATTTGAATTAAAAAAGAGCATACACATTCATATCCACGATTAATGCATAATTGCGGCTGGTATAGCAGTTAATTAGCACTAGTAACTTCTACTTTGCTAAAATGAGTAACTAGGCATATTCGGAAAATTAAAGGACAATAGAAACATCTCTCACATCGCCTAATATCTTAATGTATGTAGCTTATATGGCTTCTCTCCTGTATGCATACTCACATTCGACTACTGTTTAAAAAAGTTAATTGAATTGATTTGTGTTTTAAGGAGCAACAACACATGAACGTTTATATGATGCCTAACAGGAACGAACGCGCCAGGCTCATCCTCCATTTACATGAAGATAAAATATGAAGACTGGGCCTAGAACCTTCTTACCTGCAAAACTGCAGAATTGCTGCAAATTCTATAATAGACACTCCATTTACGATGGAGCCACGTTTCCACGTTTGCATACGCGGTGTCATGATGGGCATGATAAAAAATGACAAAATGAATATGAATGTGTGTGTGTGGGGGTGGGGGTGGGGGTCTACCCCGCAACCTCACGGGGAACAAAAATGAAAGTTAACAGATGACAGAGACATCGCATTTTTCTTATCAGGATATCTCTCACATCACCTAGACATTATCACTTGCTATCATTTAACGAAATATAACAGAATGGCTTAATATATTTGATTTATATGGCTTCTCCCCTGTATGTATTCTCACATTCGCCTACTGTTTATTTCCTAAGCCGTTACTACTTCCTAATTATTTTATAAATAGGAACCTCACGGGGAACAAAATGAAAGTTAACAGATGACAGAGACATCGCATTTTTCTTATCAGGATATCTCTCACATCACCTAGACATTATCACTTGCTATCATTTAACGAAATATAACAGAATGGCTTAATATATTTGATTTATATGGCTTCTCCCCTGTATGTATTCTCACATTCGCCTACTGTTTATTTCCTAAGCCGTTACTACTTCCTAATTATTTTATAAATAGGAGGCGAATGTGATTATTCATATAATGCGTCAAAACTTAATATGCAATATGTGACTTGTACCCATTATGTGACAAAAATAGTTGTTGTTTTGTGCTTTGTGCTTTTTGTTGTTGTTGCTGTTGAGTGTTGTTTGTGTTTTTTTGGGGGGAGGGGGCAGTGGTTGTGGGTTGGCTGTAAATAGTGTTTTTTAAAGTTGCGCATCACCCCTTAACTTGAGTGCGTGCGTGAGTGCGTGTGTTTTGGTTATAACTTTTTTTTTTTTAACTTGCGCTCCACCCCCAATGTCAAATCCTTTATCCGCCCCTGAGGAGGGTGCATGCTCCCCAGATGTTTTCTAAAGTAAGAAGACTTTATTGTATGGATTTATGCAAACTGGATCCGCCCATGCCCCCACCCCACTGCCTAACTAACAACCAAAGAACAATCAAAGTACATACGTTTCAGATTTTAGGTAGGGGTGCTCCCGGTGCCCGCACTGGACCCGCCCCTAGACCCATCCCACTACCACCTGTACACCCCAACCAACAAAAGCTTACTATATGCATATAATTATTACTTTTCAGATTTTAGCCTGGTGCACCCATACCCCCCGGATCCGCCCTTGCCCTCCCCGACCCACGACCCACTTCTCACCCAATATATTTATTTGCCTCGGTGTCAGTTTATGTCTGGTTACGGCACTGTGCGTGAAAGTTAGTGCGTGAACGTTATGCATAGCATCATGACAGATGTATACTCCGCTTTTTGTGAATTAGAGAATGTGTGCTAGGAATCGAAGACATTCCATGCCGATATATTATATCCACCTTAGAACACGACATCCCAGACCATATCAGGACCCGCTTTGCAATCAATTGTAACTAGAAGAACGGTATTGAAACAAAGGTTGAAGGAACGCGTTTGGACCTAAAAAAATCTTTAAAAACAAAAAGATCTTAAAAAAATCAAAAAATCTGATTGTTTGTTTTTGTCTAGACTTGTATACAAATATCAAAACATATCAAATAATTGCAAAACTGTACACCAAAATTCCTACCCCATGTAAGAGACTGTAGTAGACATGTACAACAGCAGAGCACAACATCAGAGCATATCAATAAATGAAAAACTGTACACCAGAAACAATCCTACCCCATGTAAGAGAGCATAGTGAAAAACAATTCGACGCCGTGTAAGAGACCATAGTCAAAAACAAGCATACACCATGTAAGAGACCATAGTCAAAAGCAATCATACCCCATGTAAGAGACCACTATGGGGTAGGAATTTTGGGTAGGATTGATTTTGGTGTACGGTTTTTATTTTTTTTTAAATATGTTTTGATGTGTGTATACATGTCTATTCTATACAGAAATATAATATAATAAAAAAGTTTTTTTTCTGATTTGTTTTTCTTTTTTTGTTGTCTTCTTTATGTTTATTTCCTTCAACCTGTCTATTGAAAATAACAATTTCTTCCAGTCATATTGTTGTGGTGGATGAGTGGTTAGCATACTTGGTCATACTTGCCTCTCGTCCCAGACGTCACAGGTTCGATTTCCTCTGGTAAGCATACTATGAAAGTATGCCATCCTCAGAAGGAGGTGTGTGTAAAGTCATAGGTCCGTGTGTAGGGAGAGCTATACACGTGATAATCGGTTATTCGTCAACAGAATTGCACATAATAAATGAAATTGCGTGTAGATAGTGGCAAAATATAAGAAACATATACATCTAATCTATTTTATAACTCTAACACAATAGCATGTGTTTTTTCAATATCGACGTGTGCTTCAACTAAACGATTACAATACAAAACTTCCTCCCCTTAATCTGTTATAAATGGCGTTTTCACAATAGAAACGCAGTATATACGTGTTGCGTCCCTTTTGTTGTGAAACGCCATTTAGGGGCATAATTGACAGCTGGAGCTTCGTCGGGACAATATTGACAGGAGGGGCTTCAACAACAGCGAATGATTTGAACCCCTCTCACAAGAGGGCCAAGATGGCCCTGAATCCATCACCTTAATGAGGCAAAATATAGCATTTTAAACTAAATCCAGGACCGTAACTCCGCTGATGCAGGTCCGATCTGGTTGTTTTTCGAACATGTCCGAGCTTTCATTGATATTAGCAATCAGATAACGTTTGGTAAAGATCAGATGAAAAATGAAGGCCCTATAGTCTTAATGAGGCAAAATATAGCATTTGTCCAATAGAGCTAAAAATGAAGATTTAAAAAAAAAAAGGAAAAAACAAATGTTTACCTCCAGTGGGATTTGAACCCACAGCTTTTAAGCTTTCCAGTGCAAGAAGTAATTTAAAGATTTTTGAATGGTGGCCATCGTGGAAATCACGTTTAACTTGTTTTAACAAATTTGAAAAACATTCATATAAGGATCATCCATGTGAAGTTTGGTCAAGTTTGGCCAAGCTGTTTCTGAGAAGAAGATTTGAAGATTATCCCTATATAAGTCTATGTAAAACAAGTGAACCCTGAGGCGGGGTCAAATGTGACCCCAGGTTCACTATTTGAACAAACTTGGTAGAGGACCATAAGCTTATAGTAAATGCAAAATATTAAACCTCTGGCTCTTGTAGTTTCAGAAGAATATTTTTTTAAGTATTTCCCTATACAAGTCTATGTAAAACATTTGACACCTGTGGCGGGGCCAAATGTGACCCAAGGGTATCAAGCTTCCCCGTGTACAAGAAGTAATTTAAAGATTTTTCTATGGCGGCCATCTTGGATACCGTGTTTACCTAATTTGAAAAACATTCACCTAAGGATGTGAAGTTTGGTCAAAATTGACCAAGCTGTTTCTGAGAAGATCTTTGTAAAACATGTGACCTCTGGGGCAGACCAAATGTGACCCCAGGATCACCATTTGCACAGAACCATAAGCTTATGGTAAATGAAAAATATTAAACCTCTGGCTCTTGCAGTTTCAGAGATTATTTTAAAATGTTTTTCCTAGATACAAGTCTATTAAAAACATGTGACCCCTAGGGAGGGGCCAAATGTGACCCCAGGGTCACCATTTGAACAAATTGGTAAAGGACCATAAGCTTATAGTAAATGTAAAATATTAAACCTCTAGCTCCAGTGTGTTTTGGTTGGTTGTTTTTGTAGCCGTTATTGGGCTATATTCCCTGGTGCAATGCCAAAACATATCTTTTCCCCCCAATTTTGAGACAAAAAATCCCAATTGAAAGAAAAAAGCTTTAATGTACTGAG
Organism: Cyrtodaria siliqua; assembly: GCA_037043455.1. Classification (NCBI taxonomy): domain Eukaryota; kingdom Metazoa; phylum Mollusca; class Bivalvia; order Adapedonta; family Hiatellidae; genus Cyrtodaria; species Cyrtodaria siliqua. The sequence continues at coordinate 34,496 of JAWPHD010005001.1, forward strand.
AACGAAACGCTTTTAAATGCCTCTGTTGACTGAAAAGAGTATTAAAGAGACACTTATTAAATGAAAGTTTTACTGTATTTTTTTCCAATTTTATGAAAAATCGCGCTGAAATTAACTATCGCTACGGTATGGGTTATGTTCCCAAAGTATAGGAAAAAACACTGGGCTTTTGTAGTTTCAGAGAAGAAGATTATTTTTTTCCCTATATAAGTCTATGTAAAACTGTGACCCCAGGTACGGGCCCAATTTTACCCCAGGGTCACCATTTGAACAAACTTAGTACAGGACCATTATAAGCTGATGCTACATGTACATGTAATACATGAAAGCTCTGCGCTTGATGGTTTCAGAGAAGAATATTTTTTAAGTCTTTTCCTATATAAGTATAGCCTAGGCCAAAAACAAAAATAGGTCTGTTTCTGGTATTTTCCCCCAGAAAATGAGGGTAGGTCGGTAGGATTTTTTTATTTTTAGAATTAATCCTTACTATACTAAATTCAAATCAAGAACATCGAAAGCATGTTTTCTTGAACATAAATTACATAATATGAGTGTTCCACAACACTTACATGCCTAAAACATGTTGTGCCCTAAATGGTTTAGGGGCAGGGCCTTAAAATTAGGGTCGGTTGGAAGACCAGAAACAACTTATTTTTTTCGGCCCTATGAAAAACATGCAAAATCTCAATATACAAACTGGATCCCCCAGGGCACGGCCATTTTTGACCCCGGGGACTTTATTTAAACAAACTTGATAGTCTAGGTGTTGGCGAACATTTTAAAAGAAAATCTGTCGAATTCTGTCCAGCAGTTCTTGAGAAGATGTTTTAAGCTTTCAACCATATATGATAATGTTGGCCATCTTGGATGTCGCGCTGAACTAATTTTAACAAATCTGAAAAGCATTCATCTAAGGATCATCGATGTTGATTGATTGAATGTTGTTTAACGGCTCATCGACACAGTATAGGTTATTGAGAGCCGCCCCAGAGAGAGGGGAAGGATACATAGGAATCCGGGAACCTGCTCTACTCTTATTATCGAATAGATTCCTATGGTTCTTTAACGTGCTCGGAGGATAGACCGATACACGGGACCGCCCGGTTTACGTCCCCATCCGACGGACGAGGCTAAGGTAAAGTGTCTTGCCCAAGAACACACCGACGGATCTCAGTGGCACCACGGAGGATTGAACCCGGGGCCTCCGGTTACAAATCCGCCGCGCCACGCCAGCCCCTTGGATGATCCATGTGAAGTTTGGTAAAAATTGATAAAATTCTTAGCATTTATTTCTTCTTATAATTTTACAGATATATTATCAATATAATCACCAGTTAGTAATATGCAACAACAACTCGCTTTATAATATTCTTATAATTAGTATTTAGGCCAAAAAAAATAATACCTGTGTTTCCGGTGACCCGACCGACCCTATTTTTAAGGGGCCGACCCTAAAACCTTTTTATGAAAAAAAAAAAAATAAAAATAAAAAAAAAAAAGAATTGTTCTGATCAATGATTTATCACAATATATCGAGGTAAACTGACATCACAGAGAAACATCAACTTGTATCATCAACTTGTATTGGGTTTATGAGATAAATACATGTAAAATCTCACAGTATCTTGCTCCAAAAAAAAAAAAAAATGCCTACCGACCTACCCTATTTTGTTAGAGCATGCAATAGAAAACACGCATATTTTTTTTTTTGGCCTTAGTTATAAAGTGATCATAAAGGTGACGGCACAAGTTTTTAAAAAATCACGATTGCCATGTGTCTCTTTAAAGTAGCTATCCTGTCAACAACAGTAACATTTTACATTGTACATCATTTATAAAACTACTGGCGACAAGGTATATATTAATCCGAGTATTCTCTAACCTTACCTGCAGCACTTTTTATGATTTTGATATTTCATCTGGTTGTGTACAAAAGCCACAAAAAAAAAAGAAAGAAAAAGACATTTAGTGTCACCCAGAGAATGCTCGGATTAGGTATATATATAACTTACGTATAATGAGAAGCCAAACTCTATATACACAATATAAACAGTTTTAACCAACCAGACTGAAACCCGAAACTGGAGCGTCGAATTAAAAGTTACCATCTCATTTTTACGCAAGTGGAGCGCTGTGGTCTAGTGGTAGAGCGTTGGACCCATGATCGAAACGTCGTTGGTTCGATCCCCGCCATTGCCATATGCGTTCTGTCCCTGAGAAAGACACTTTATCTGCATTTGCTTAGTACTGGTTCTACCCAGGAAGACATCGAGAGTGATTCATATAAGTTCATAGAGCTTTCGTTACAATCGATTTAAAATAAATAAGTTTAAACTAATTTTAAATACGCATATTCAATTACGTGTGTTTTTAAAACCTGTGAATAAACCTTTACTTTCAATTGGTACATATACATTATTATATAACTTGAACACTTGCATAGAGTTTTGATACAAGGTTATGAAGTGTAATTTTTCAAAAATGGCCGTGTGTAAGGCGTGGGTGACGGAGTCGTGGGGGCGTTAGTAGTGTGCCTTAAGTAATATTTCTAGCATAATTGTTCGAGTATATGCAATTTAAACTGCTTCTCGGGGGCCGTAGGCTCGAGAGTGCAGTATAAATCGCATATGAGAAAAACATGCTACAAATGTTTTGTACCAGAGCCATTTATCCAAGTACGCGCGTGCAAGAAGTTTTAGGGCGTTGCAGTTTTCAGTATTTAGTAAACATAACAACTCGATCCAATCAAGAAATAGCATTATCACGTGGCATGACCCATGTTTTGATTATTACAGCCAACCGCCTTTGTATATTACTGGGCAAGTGCAGTGTCAAGGAGTGCTGTTTTGGTAATGGTTTAGTCGTTTTGATTGACAGGTTGTGTGTAAAGATTACAACTGTGCACGCGTAAAATTGAGTAAACAACTGCCGAATCTGCCATTTATAGCACGGCTGAAATATACAAGCATTTATAGCACGGTTTAGGTGCAGACCTTCAGGTTTATGAAAATTATATCATAAGCAAGAACAAAGGAAAACCATTAGAGCTACGGTACAAGTATAGGATAGAGCATGAGTTTTGCACGTGTACGGGTAGATAATGCACGAGCGTGAATCAATTTTCATGAATGTGCATGAAATATGCAGTATTTTAAAAGAATCACACTGTAGAGACTTTAATTTTCTTAATATGTCTGTGATTTTAACAGTAAACTTGGTTGAACATCAAGGATAAAGACCGAGTTTATCACCTACCAGAATGTATTGGTATGTCTTATTACTGGTCACTGATTGGTCAGTTTTTTTGATGATGCTCTATCAAAATTATGAATACCTAGATTACCGTACACACTAGTAGGCCTAGATTGTTTACACTTTATCGCGCCGTTTTATGACGTCATTAATGTGTTCCGTGAAGATAATATACTTATAGAAACAGCTGCTTCTTCAATAATAATTCTGCGGCACGTTTCAGGGAAAACTCAAAATTACTGATACGTTTTATATTAAGATATTATTAGTCCTACGCAAGGTGTAAGCGTCATGTATCAATTCACCGTTTGTCGTATAAACCACGTGTAAATCCGAAGAAAAACAACGAAATCTCAGCTCTATATATTTAAACGAACTTCAATAAAAACGTATTCAAAGTTACCAATTACTGTCTTTAAATCGAAAATAAACAACAATACATGTCAGCAACTTAATTTCAAGGACAACTAATGAGTATTATTAGACTGAATTTAGCACCTATGTGTGCAAATTTGTAACACGAAGACGCATGCGCAAAGACACGCGAAGACACAAAATGCGTTAACTCTAATTGGAAATTTTGCATAAAATTTAACACAATTAGCAATTAAAACTGTGACCGATTGCTAGTAAATAATATTATTGATATTTTAGTTGGAATACTGCCATTCTCGCAAAGTAATAGGCCCATAACTGAAGGCTACACTTGTTGAAAGATCGCAACGTTTTGAAATATGGATCATGTTTGAAAGTGTATTTTACAGCCAAACGGAAGTATATCGTAATAAAACTCACGGTAATCGAAAGGCCAAACTAATATGAATGATACAAACCTAATATCATCACATCATTCAAAGTAAAACCGGAATTATAAGCTTTCTAAAACACAACGTATGCGTGGACTTTCCGAAGTGCGTGTGAATCTCAAGTGACACCGGTACTAACTAACTAGAAAGCTCTTGTTATCGAGATATTGCCTGACTAAGTTCCCACCATGGCTAGGTAGGGACACTCCAGCAGTGACATCAAAATTTGGACGACATGTCGAAAAAGCAGAAACATGTTCGGCAATTTCAGTGACCTCCTGGAATTGGTGAAAATGGTTTCGTTAATTCATAAACTAAACATCCAGTGGATCCGAATGAGAGATGACAAAGAGAATATCAACGTAGAATTCCCTTCGCAATCATGCCAAAACAAATTATGATCAACAACTTCAAAGAAGCGAGAAATAGATAATTTCTCATGTAGATAAGAAGCCAACGAAAAGCACGTTGTATTTTTTAGCTTCAAAATAATGAAATTATCGACTTCACACGATCAGAAAATTTGAAAAGGTGACATGTGGTCTTAAAACACGGGTACAATGATGCCCGGGGAGAAGCCCGATGAGAAAGGCATTCATGGGCCATACGATTGGGATGAATCGTTGCCACCTCTGGGTATCTGCGACTCTGGAGACCTTCGAATTTGGTGGCCAACACAAAAACTGGGATTACTGGCTCGAAGACCACCGAAAACCCCGCCTTTGGGGCCCATTGCTGGCTGTCGAGCAAACACAATTTTGGGGGTTCTGAAAACTGTCGCCGACACCTCGCCCCCTCCCAAGCTGTACGTTTGTACGCTTCTAGTCTTGGACGTTAACGCACAGGCGGCCATACCCAAACACGAGTGTGTCGGGCCCAGGACCGAACGGGTTTTTCGAAAGAGACTCCATATTGCAAGGGTTAATACTAGAGGTTTTCTCATTTAAAAATGATATATGAATTTGTATTCCTAATTTGAATTTATACGAGTATTCAATGATACTGTCTGCTTATTTGCATTTTAATTTCACAGGTGATATCGACGGTCTAGACTGTAGCAAAAACATACACAGTACACGATTGCGCAACTTTCAGTTTGGTACCCGTCCTCATATCAGTTGGCTTTAGCAGGAATTTACAATGCATCTATTTTTTTATCGTAAGTGAAAGCAGATGTGCTATATTTTGCAAAAAGGTCGTAACTACAAGGTTATAATCATACAAGGTTGTAAGTGGTAGATACGACCTTAATATTTATAGAAAGTTGGGTCTTAACTGGTAGATACGACCTTATTATTCTTAAGCTTGCATATAAATGTACAACTGCTACGAGTTTATATATCACTTACGACCTTCTTTTCAACTTCGATCGAATGAAATAAAATCATATGTACACGTGTATATGAGTGCATGTGGACATCGGGACACATTGTGTATGTAAAGATGGTACGGGGCATAATATGTAAAGATATAGAATATAGATATAAAAATCGAAAAAATGTAAGATATAGAAGGTACGGGGACATATAAATGGTACGGGGGAATATTGTGTATTAAAAGATATATAGAGTATGTAGATATAATATGTAAATGGTGACATAATATGAAGGATATAGAGAGTACGTAGGCATATTACAAAAGCATTTATAGAGTACGGGGACATATTATTTAAGTCATGGGGTTATACTATATAAGTATATAAACAGTACGCGGACATATTATGTAAGGATATAGAGGGTATGGGACATATTATGCAAGGAAGTATAATGCATGCGGATATATTGAGGGTATGCATAATATGCAAGGATATATAGGAGATATGGGGACACAATTATGTAAGGATAGAGGCTATGTGGACATACAATGTAAGGATATGTAAGGATATAAAGAGTATGAGGATATGATATGTAAGTATATAACATAATTGTCTCTGATTTATATAGGAAATACTGGGAATAGAAAAGCTATATCTACTCGTTTGCTCTACTGGGAAATATCTCCCAGTACGGAACATTGCTCGGCCTTTTCCGTCAGTGGCGGAAATGCCAAATGACGTTCCGATTGTTTTACGGACGTCTTCGTGAGATTCCGTCACTAGAAAAAACCATTACGGAAATTAACGAAGAGTTCCGGTTCCACTTGTTTTGTTTGTATGACGTAATGTCTCACACCTCTATTATCTCCCCTGAAAGCTCACGGACAAAAGGAAAACAGAAAATAATTCTATTTTTTCTCAATTTTAGGCAATTTTTAATTTGAAAAATTTGCTTTTCTTTGCTTTAGCATACATCTGCAGTGTAAAAGACAGATGATACAGAAAATCCCATGTTGATATGAGGTTTCATTCAAATTTCAGAATTGTTTGACCGAAGCACCACATATTCAGCTAGATAGTGTATGAATTTTGTATTTTCCATAGGGTTCACAAAACATGAGCGAGAAAAAAAACCAACCTGGCTAACTTATATATTTTATTGTTTTAAATTACTGGTCTTGGCTATACTGAAGATATTAAACCAACAACAATGTCTGCTGCCCTGCTTTGAAGCTCAGATGTTGGAAAAGGCTGTACAGTAACCCTATGGGAAAATTAATTGTGGTGTGAGACCGTAACGTCGTCTTGCATGATGTAACGTCGTCTTGGCGTTCTCGTGCAAACTGGTGTAAATAGGCGCGAATCTTTAGAAATATTAATAAAATATCATTTTAAATTATGTAATATATAGTTTAATAACCAGTGTTTTTGAGATACTGAAAATATCTCCCGAGGTAGAGAAATGGCCCCTATATAAGAACTCGTACTCCGCACTCGTTCTTATATAGGGGCCATTTCTCTACCTCGGGAGATATTTCCCGTATCTCAAAAACACTAGTTATTAAACTCTATATATTCAGGTTATATGGATATACTATGAACGGATATAGAAGAAGAAGCACTTTATTTCAAAATCAGTAAACCATAGGCCCATGTGATCATACAATATTATCCATAATAATTTATACATTTTAACAGACTTAGCAAGATCCGTACATACATGTATTAACAAATATCAGATGCAAAAATAAACACAGTTATACTGTTTACTTCTTTTTAGAGAACACAAACAGCAAACAAAAATAGAAACAAAAACATGAACACGTCAGAATTTCCATTTCAAATTTCACGGAGAATGTGACTAAACATATATAAATATATCAATGTTATGGTTGATGTATTATACTTAATCGTATCCATGTCATGAACATATAAGCACATACACATACGTTTCAAACACAATAAAAAAAAGAGCTCTATTTGCATTTTCAAGCGTGACAAAACCACCACACACAAATATACATGACTATGTGAAAATAAAATATTATATAATATTGGAACATAAGAAAATATGGGTACGGGGACATACTATTTAAGGATATGTAGGATGTATAGGGTATGGGGATATAATATGTAAGTATATTGAGGGCATGGGGACATAATATGAACGGATATAGAGGTTAAGGAGACATACAATGTGAGGATATATAGGCTGCGAGGACATGGTGTGTAAGGATATAGAGGGTATGTGTATATAATATAATTATGGGGTATATGGCAGGGGCATAGCTATGTTAAATTGAATATGCAGGCCCGGTCATCTTTAGAGCACCAAAAGTGGAAGTACATAAGGTGGATCCGATGGCTTGCATGAACGGCGCTTATTGTGTTTATCGATAAAAGTTTGCATTCTGGAGTACCTCCTGTTATAACAAATGCTCCTCTGAGGAAAACTGAAACTAGATTAGCACTAGTGCATTCTTATACCCATAAACGATATTGTTCTCTTTTATTACCACTCGATCAACATGATTCCTAATAGCAAAAAGAGAATATCATTATAGGATGCTTTCTGGCTATAGAAATTATTGTGTTAGCTAAATTTCTCTAAAAATGGAACTTTAAAGCAAATTATTTTATACATACATTTTGTTTTAGTGTCATACACAACAAATAATATGTTTGCTAAAATTACATACAGGTAAAAGTACCAAAATCACCAAAATCAAGACTTATTTATCAATTTTATTTACCTGATATGCAGTAAATATGAATTTCTTTTAGTTATGGCATAATTACTATAGGATATCGTTTAAAGCCGACCACAATATGTTGCTTAAAAACAATTGTAAAACAAATTAATATTACTTCAATTATTGTTTGAATGACGTGTCATTATCTAATGCAAAACATGGTTGCATGCCGTCATTGATATTTAAAATATATTGATGTATAAATAAAATTGTGCGTGGTGTGGGTGTGCACTCGCGCACATGTGTGCGTTTATGAAGTGCGTTTGACGATGCACCAACAAAGAAAAACTGTAATCTGACACCATAAGGAAAGCACTTTCAAGTGTGCATCAAGATATGGAATGCACAATGTACATACTGAGCTTTCTCACCCACATAACTCAGTAGATTCAATTCGAGTTCTGACTGTTGTCTGCACGCAGTTGCCTAACACAAGAGAGACGTTGGTCTTATTCTGGTAGTCAACTTTAAGTTTTCAAACTATTTAATATGACTTAAGCTACTTGCCAAATATTCTAGTCACATTCATTATTTTGGGGACTTAAAATAATTTATGATATGATATAATCTCGTTAAAGTGACGCGTGTTTGCTTTTTTGGATACTTAACCGGTGTCATTATTCTGAGGGTAATAAATCTCCTTCACCCAAGTCTTTTCAAAATGGGGCTTTCAAAATGCACTAAAAAATATGCATTTAAGGATGCACTGTATGTCGCAATATTAACGTCGCTCTGTTGATTTAAAACCAGACGTATCAAATTATACGTCTGGTTACGAATTGAAAAGTTTTACATAATAATGTATTCAAAAGATAGTCGGTAATCTGATATTTTACAATATTTCATCTACGCAGTTTGAATAGTAGGGATTTCTCTCCCTCAGTGGAGGTTGTAGTGGGAATAACACGGTGTTTTAGTTATCAATTATATCTTCCTTTCCGATTATTAATAGGATAAGCTCGTAAGTGCAATTGTTCAGATTTTTTTTTTTAAAATAACAAATACTTTATTTTATGAGAGGTCCTTCACACATGTGAGGAACACGTTTTTCAGCACGTTAGTATGTGGGCACTACATGCATCGTCTTGAGTTACACACGTTTACCGATTTTTATAAATTGTTCTAGCTTTATACGGAGCAATGTCACCCCCGGTATCCGTATAATATGAACGCGGGTCGGATAAGGACATACGCGGGTACGGGAAAGACGCGCCACATTACATGTACGCTCAATATTTGTCATTTATTTAAATATTATAGTCGTTAAATAATTAGTTTTTGCTTTGTTATATTCCCTGAATATTTTCCTTCACATCCATATCTTATGTTTTTCATTTTAGCATTGTTTTAAGCAATTTTATCCGTTTTGAACTGGGCGGATCGGAAAAATCCGTGTCAGCAATTGACATTTCGTCGATTTTTCAATTATACAGTAATTTTGACACGATAATAAGGACATGCACATGTAAACCATTCATTATGTTAGTCATTTTGTCTTTATTTGATCCCTTAATACTAACTAAGGGTTTTTAATCTGGCGTTTTGTGAGAGAGGGGTCCCAGAAAGTGGATAAGTCTTACGACGGCTAAACTTTTGTTCGGATAAGGTCAAACGAAGACTATGGATAAGTATGAAAGCAGGCGTTTATAACAGCACAAACGCATTTGTTTTCTTATTTGATATCCCTGTAAGCTTCTAGCTTCTTAGATACTTACCGATAGTGTTTTCCCTTACTTGATGGCATACTTTCCTAGTACTTTGCCGGTACTTATAGGGAACCCCCACCGGGAATAAGTAATACTAATGCTTTCAGATAGAACATCTGTAATAAAAGGAATTCGGAATTGTAAGCTAAAATCTCGGCATATCCACATATATTCGGTTATATTTTTCAACAAATGTAGTTGTGTTAGCGCATCGGGGGCTGGCTTGCCCAAGTGTATAGCGCGTTGGACTTGTAACTGGCCCCGGGTTCAAGCCTGGCCGTTGTCACTGACTTTGATCGGTGTGTTCTTGTGCAAGAAACTTTCCCTCAGTCTCGTCCGTCGGACGGGGACGTTAACAAACGGTTCAGTTTCAGTCTATCCTCCGAGCATGTTAAATAACCATTGGAAGCTTTGGAATCTATTCGATAGTAAGAGTAGGGCAGGTTCCCGCATTCCTATGTATCCTTCCCCTCTCTCTGGCAGTCGGTAGCGCGGCGGATTTGTAACCGGAAGCCTCGGGTTCAATCCTCCGTGGTGTCACTGAGTTTCGTCGGTGTGTTCTTGGGCAAGACACTTTCCCTTAGCCTCGTCCGTCGGATGGGAACGTACACCAGGCGGTCCCGTGTATCGGTCTATCCTCCGAACACGTTAAAGAACCATAGGAATCTATTCGATAATAAGAGTAGGACAGGGTTCCCGGATTCCTATGTATCCTTCCCCTCTCTCTGGGGCGGCTCTAAATAACCTATACTGTGTCGATGAGCCGTAAAACAACATTCAATTCAATCAATTGTAAGCGCATCAGAACAATGTTATCTTAATTGGCTCCGAGACTATTCGAGCAAAAGATTTTATTCAATAGGCAGTTGTGCTCGCGCCCAATACATAATTGTTATTGAAATAAATAAGGTGCATGAATATTGTTAGGAACTGAGTAGGTTACATATATACTTGTTCTCATAAATTACATGATTACTCACATTTGTTAATTTTCTCCATCTGCGTCTTTTTGTAAACATTTTAAAAGATTAATAATTGAGATAAGTAAGTTAATATTTATTTTTTACATTTTTATCGGTGAACGATTGAGATTTCTCAGTGAAAAAAACATTACTCATTAAACATTAATCACTCGCATACGCTCGTTCGTGAAAAAAACTACACATGTCTACCTTCTCATGAAGGATTTCCCTATAATCGATCCCAGCAGTTAAGTAATCTCTATATCTTATTATGTTCACTGCTCATAATGGATTTTTTTATCAAACAGAACAAACAAGGTTTTACGCAAACGTAAAATAGCTGCCGAGAGAAAATAGCATTATTTCTGGGTAGGAACTGGGAACAAAGTTTGACATAATAACAGACCAAGTCACGAGTGTTAAAACAATATTCAAAAAAAGTTTTGTCACGGAGACGTAAACACGCCATGACCGTTTTTTTTACCAGACACTTTCTTCCCAATTTGTGCTACGCGAATCCTTGACATGCCTTACAAATTGATTACATAATTATTCACCTTTGTAGCACGACGTGCTAAAGTACACATCAGCACAGACATAGAATTACTCACATGTATGGGAGGCGTTTGCGTTAGCGTGCATTACAACACAGATAAACTGTGCATTGCTACCATGTGTAATTATAAGATTTCGGTATCAAAGTGAAAAAAACTCAAAGAAACTATTCATTACTACCTTAACATGTGCAATTACTAAAACAATATAAGAGTCGCTGCCGTTCCGGCCGTTGTCACTGAATTCCGTCGGAATTTTATCGGTAAATAAAACACAGTTAGTCGTATAACTGCAAATCCCCGAGAATGGTACATTTGCATGCTGCTGTGCTTCGAGCTCAATCTCGTGTGTGCATTATTTAAGAATTCTACCATAGCTCTAATGGTTTTCCTTTGTTCTTGCTTATGATATATTTTTCATAAACCTGCAGATCTGAACCTATAACCGTGCTATAAATGCCGGTATATTTCAGCCGTGCTATAAATGATAGATTCGGCAGTTATACCATGGCCTACTCCATTTTACACGCACATAGTTGTAAGTTTTTACACAACCTGTCAATCAAAATGTCAATTACCTGCAATTTCTAAGGTACAAAACATTTATAGCATACTTTTCTCGTATGCGATTTATACTGCACTCTCGGGCCTGCGGCCCTCGAGAAGCAGTATAAATCGCATATACTCGAAAAAGTATGCTATAAATATTACATAATAAATACGTACCTGTGTTTTATCGGTGTAAAAAATACAGTTAGGAGTTCGGATGCGTAGTAATTAAATCACGAGTGTGTTTGCACAAGTGATTTAATTACTCGCTTCCGAACGACTAACTGTGTTTTATTTACCGATAAAATTCAGATTTCGATTCTAACACACAATAACCCCATTGTTTACGCTATTGTGGGGGCACTATATATTATCTGGGAGGTCAATGTCATCAGGCTGTTATGTTTACAGCTGTCCCATTGGGCCCCTCCGTATGCAAAGTTCTGCGCGGTATAATATGTTTAAATACACTAGTAGTCACGTGACAAACAATTAAGTCATTGCTTACGTCATATATCTTGCGCTGTATGACGTCAAACGTTCTGAGGTTGTTCAAGATGCTTATTTTTATTAATGGTATATGTACAGATGCATATGATTTTATATGTGGGGGGTCTTCGTGACGTATATTTGCCAAGTGACGTCATGTAACGCGGCGCTTCCAACGGATGAAATATACGCGGGGAATTAATGGAACAGCTGTATTTTATCGTAGAATAACATACAGTTGTCTTTCTTCTTTGCGTATATGAAAGGATGCACAGGTCCTGTTATAATATAATATAATGAAAGGATTTCATTAAGATTACAAATTAAAGAGGCTGTTCATATACTCAAGAAAATAACATACGCCAGAAAAATATATTATATACTAGTAGATCTACTTAGTTATCAGTAGTTATTTTCGATAAAATATCAAATCTTTCAGTGCAGCAGTAGCAAAAGAATTTCTCTATATCACTTGTACTGATAGTATATAATACACTGTATAAAAACAGGGTTTGATATTAACAGTTGTCCCCTTGTCCTGTGCCATGTAGATTTTACTGGGGACAAGTTAATTGTCCCAAGTGACCTGTCCTACAGACAACTAAATTTTATAACAAGAAATGAATTTTGCACCTTTAAAACTTGTGACTGAAAAAATGTCAAAACATTGGTGAGCACATTGTAAATGACAAATAAAAAACATGTTGTGCAACTGAGGGAATGCAATGTCACGTTCATGATTGATCTTGTTTTTTGTATCACTTTTACATGAAGTGCGGGGACAAGTAAATTTGACTGGGGACAAGTAAATTGTGTAAGTAACTTGTCCTAGTTGCTGAAAAAATGTAATATCAAACCCTGAAAAAACCTAGTTAGACGTGGTTTTGTTGCAAAATTTAGCTTAAATACCCTGTTCTGATGAAGTTACAACATAAAAGAGTTTTATTTCTGAAATGCGTTGGTACTTATCCGTCAATTTTACTACATAACGTTGGTACTTATCTATGGCCGTCGTAAGACTTATCCACTTTCTGGGACCCCACTCTCACAAAACGCCAGATTAAAAACCCTTAGTTAGTATTAAGGGACCAAATAGAGACAAAATGACTAACAGAATGAATGTTTTACATGTGCATGTCCTTACTATCGTGTCAAAATTACTGTATAATTGAAAAATCGACGAAATGTCAATTGTTGACACGGATTTTTCCGATCCGCCCAGTTCAAAACGGATAAAATTTGCCTAAAACACTATTAAAATGAAAAACATAAGATATGGATGTGAAGAAAAATATTCAGGGAATCTAACAAAGCAAAAACTAATTATATAACGAATATAATATTTAAATAAATGACAAATATTGAGCGTACATGTAATGTGGCGCGTCTTTCCCGTACCCGCGTATGGCCTTATCCGACCCGCGTTCATATTATACGGATACCGGGGGTGAATGTAGTGTAGGAATAAATTCAACACACAGTGTCAGTGTTTTAAAAATACCAAAATGCCTGTTTATTTCATTTGTTTCAGACTTTAATCACCAATAATAATATGACAAATTTAATTCATACCATTAAACAAATCGGCATAACATGACATGTATTGGTGGCAAAAGCATGTGTCTGGCATGTTTTCTCGGATTTGTCTGGACTGATACTTTAAATAAATCATTTAACGGCGTTTCATGTACATTCGCAACGAATAGTACATGTATGAAAAAGAAGAAGTATACATAATGTATAAGTTGCGAATGAGATTAATTGTTTGCGTTGCGCATTTAATTTTAAACAATTTAGTATAATCAGTGTACGCCGATGATAGTTTATAATTATTTAACGCCGCTTACAAAATAATTGAAGCTTCCTTCTTTTTCACTGCATATATATCTTGTTTTAATTCAGTTTGTAATATAAATACCGAGACAATTGTCGATCTTTTAGTAGACTAGATTGTAAATAGTCCGATAAGCTCCGCCCACAAATTACCTGTATCGATAAAACTTAATAAGCTCCGCCCACGGCTAATCTGTAATTAAGCGAATTAAGCCGTGCCCGCGTAATATAAAATAAAGAACATCTCAAACCTGTATCATTTACGGTCCTCCATTTAACTCGTCAACATGAGGGGATTTCTTCTGCTCGCTCTCGTGTGCGTGGTTTTCGCGGCGTTCGTGTCTGCAGGATGTAAGTTAGTTTACTTTATCTAAATACAAGAGGTGTTCTATCTAAATACAAGAGGTGTTCAACTTATAACGTTTTGTTTAAGATTTTATTTTCAGCGGAAGTGATTATTATAAAAATGCCTGATTTAATTATGTAAAACTGACATTTAGAACTTATGCATTTAAAAATAATTATCAGTTTCACGTGATTCGTTTTAAACTATATTTTAAAATTGTTGCACACTTTTTTTTCCAATTTTAAACCTTTATACCTAAATGTGTCTATTGCCTTAAACCAAGTAATTCCACTGAATACATATCATAAATTTTTAAAACTGTGTTTTCAATTTAAATATGATTGTTTTATTTTAAAACAAAAATATAAAAGTTGACTTAAAAACTCGTATTTTATCGCAATATTAAGAAATTCACAGATACTAGTACACTTTGCTCGTATGTTACCTATTATTTTATAAATAAACCAACATATGCATTTTATTCATATTTTATGAGACAAAAAATAAAAATAGTTGTTGTTGCTGTATTATCACATACCATATAAAGATATCTTTGGTCAAACCTTTTATTTCATCATTATTTGCATATGTGTGTGTTTTGCCCATATATGTACATTTTTTCATTCTTTTCTTATAAGAAAGTAATGAACCTCATTTCTATAGAGGAGGACATAATAATAACGCCTGAAGCTCATATTTCCAACTAGAAGTTTTCATAAATTTAATCATTTTCAAAGTATAGAATTTCATGTTAATGCTCACTGAAACCGTGAAAACCGACAAATAGCCTAGCAAAAAAAAAGAAAGAAAAAAAAGCATATCAGACTACTATAATCTTAAATGACAATTTTCAAGCATTTTTTTCTGTAAATTTATATTGCAGTTATTTTTATAATTGATGATACCAATTATTTGCTTAAAACATAATTTACTACCCTTTAAAAAAATACGGATGCAACAAAATTAGGAAGCACATACTTGTTCATGTCATTTTTTTTTAAAAATATATATTATATCGAAGGAATCATTAGACAACGCATTAAAATGAACAAGCTATTCAATTCATTTACAAAACGAAAGTGTTACGTTATAAGTTGAACACCTCTTGTACTAACGCACAACTAAATTACTTATAATAATACAGACACTTTTATTTTATTTACCATCACAAAAAAAACGGCATATTATTTAAGTATTTAAAGATCCGCGATATGATAAACTATATTTTGTTACATTGTATACCTCCTTTAGAGACTAATTCTTCATGGATCATAACACATATTTTGGAAAAAGTTTATTTTGATTTTTTAAATTCTCTGTATAACCCTTAACCCGCTACATAAAATAAATACACTACTCAACTTTTATAATCGATCACTTTTCCAAGAACTATATATTTTTTAATAATTCATATTTTAATGGCGTATATTTTAACTGGCGTAGTTTAACAAATATCGCTAGCGATTTATAAAACTTAATCTGCATTGATTGGACTACAACCTTGTTGATAAACTTAATAAAATATTGGTATATGTTTCGGTGATTTCCATTTTTAGTATTCGTGTTATTTTCAAAAACCTGGGTGACCGATTATAAAAGTTGAGTAGTGTATAATGGACTGTTCTTTCTCTGAATTAAGACCATTCCATTTATGTGACAAGGTTTTCTTTTCGTTTGTTTTTTAAGTTGGGTGGGGGCGGGATGACTGATCAGCAGCCGGACATTGTAAATCTTGATCAGCAAGGCTGATCTGGGTCTCCTTGGCCGAAGGTTAAAGACGCTCCGGGCTCGAATCCCATTGGGAGCTCGACCTGTAAATGAGGCAGAGTAGATTCTTACGGATGGCGGGAGATATAAAGTACTGGTTCTACACAGGAAAGGTTGGTGGTATGCCTCCACCACAAAAAACACACGAAACAATCAGCCGTCATATATTACCTTACATGTGTTGAAAATGACGTAAAACACCATAAAAATAAACAAAATGATCGGGGTTTACAATGGACGCAAAGGCCATTATAGTCGCGCTTAAGGTCACATACCACTATTGTTTTGGGGCTGCTGATTGGCTGAAAAAAGTATAGGGTGTATTAGGGAATATCTTTTTCGAAAGAGCTATTTTCTGATTGGGTAGAATTGCCTTAATCATAACTGGTGTACATAAAATGTCAAAATAATATGTGTAGGTGATAAAAAAACAACAACTGTATTTGTTCTTGCATCTGGGCTATTTTATTGAGAAAATTGCAGGTACAGTAAATTGTCAGAAATTCACATTTATTTGCTGCGAGCCCGACGGTCAGCACCTTCATCAAACCGAAAGTAGGTGAAAGCATTACAAAACCCCCAATTATTTTCACTTTTTTAAGTGTGTCTAGGATAGTTCTTGAAAATAAAGTAGCCTAAAAGGTTCCCTTGGGTATGTAAAATGTGTTTTAGGGCCAAAAGGCTATAATGTAACCCTATGTAAAATGCAATAGTGGTATATGACCTTAACGGGTTAAGGGTTAACTATCGGACCACAGAACGAATATTGTTCATACTTTTTTATCGCATAATTTCGGTGAACTGGGAGATAAGACTGATTTTGTAATTCATTGAAACAAAGCATTAAACAAAATAATATTATTTAATATAAAACGCATCAGCAGTTAATAAGATTAATTTCTCTATGCTCCGCAAATGTTTTTCATACCCCAATACATTATAATGTGCATGTATTGCTCATTCAAATTGCCTTGAATTCGAAAATTAAATGTATATGTATGATTATCTTGTAGCGTATGTTATTATGTTAAATCATGATTGCAGTATATTAAAAATTATTTAATTGCAAAAGTATTTAGGCATTAACTATATACGTAACAGATTAGAACCACTTTTATCTGACACTGAGTGAATAAAGGATGGCGAGATTAGGAAAACGGCCGAAAAATAGTCTCACACCAGTATCAAGTCGTTTCTCTCACCATATAAGCAATCCATATAATAATCTATCCATATAATTCATCCATAGAATAATCTATCATTATAATCTATCCATATACTCTATCCAGATAACTATCCATATAATCCATCCATATAAAAATATATCCTTATAATCTATCCATATAATCTATCCAGATAACTATCCATGTAATCCATCTATATAATCTACCCATATAATCTATCTATATAATCTATTCATATAATCCATTCATATAATAATCTATCCATATACTCCATCCATATAATAATCTATCCATATAATCTATCCAGATAATCTATCCATATAATAATCTATCCATATGACCTAGCTATATAATAAGTAAAATAAACGGTTAGGAAAAACTTCCTGACAGTGAACTAAAGAAGTTTCTTACTTGCTTACTAGTATTTGAAAAAAAAAAAAAAAAAAAAAAAACAAGCAATTTTTTTTTTAGATCCCTATGCAAGAAATGCTGAAAACGATGACGATAAAGATATCGCCAGCGAAATCGTAGAACTACTGAAGCGGACACAGTTAGCTCAGGTATCATTATAATACATGGTTGCACGTTTGTAATTGTAAAACTAACATAAAATATGTAGATCTTCTAGTTTCTGCTTAAAAAACATGATGCACCTACATATTTGAAATAAGTTGACAAATTGCATACATTTATGCACACGCGCCTGTAATTATTTGCATTGTGAATATCACTGTTTCCTCATAAACTGAACTTAATATCAAACACGTTTCGTTGTCCTCTAGAATTCCTCAACTTCTTCCTAGCTCGTATATTTTCTTCCTATATTTTCTCTTCATCTGAACTACTGAAATTGATATGCTGCCATCAAATCTAAATCATTGTGTAATATATGGCATTGTTGCTATACGAGTGTGTCTGTAGCCTGAGTGAAATAAGGAATTTGAATTTGGATCTTACACACAATCTTAGTTACAACTGAATGTATTAAACTAATCAAACATGCTATGATGCGACCTAATAATTTCGCCAACGAGTTACTTAATTTCTATATATGTAAGTAGGGTTAAAATTTCTATAATCTGGGGCAGATACAGTATTTAAGATTAGGTGGTGGAGTGCAACATCATTTAGATTTAGGGTTGGGGAAAGGAGTGGGAGGGGGCGCAATAAGAAGAAAACAATACGCTGTTTCATCTGAATTTCCATCATAACTTCTCGGATTTATCGGATGGGGTGCACACAGAGAGAGAGAGAGAGAGAGAGAGAGAAATAGAGAGAGAGAGAGGTGGATTCAATGGATTCCCGGTATACCCGGTGTACTTCCCATCAGACGGAAGAGGCTTCGTCAAAGAACACACCGACGAAATTCAGAGGCACCGGTGGGGTTTGAATCCGGATCTTCCGGATTTCAAGCCCCACATTCGACATTTTGAAGGGTGATCACGCTGAAATTGTTTTACAATCATAACTAAAAACATTTTTTTTTACTTAATATAATAGTTGTATAAAAAGGCACAAGTCATCAGCTCAGTGTGATTGTCCGGTGTGATTTGCTGTATTGTTTTACGTATGATAATTTTAAAACAATTTAGTAAATAAATGACATCTGCTTTATTATATAATAAGCGTGAGGAAGACCCTCCTGGTTCCTGTGACGACGCGTGTTCTGGAGATGAATATACACCCTCACCAGACTGCATGGATTGCCTTGGCTTAAAGAGAGGGCTCTCCGATGAAAATGTAAAATCGTAAGTGAGGATATTATCTTAACAAACAAAAGCATATACATGTGTCAAACAAACGAGTTTGCTTTAAAATAAATAACGTATGGCTAGGGTTAATATTGTGGCCATGTCAGTTGATTGTAAAGATAATAACAGACGGATATCGCATACACTTATGTATACTACTTTGTTTTGTGTATAGGTTGATAGGACGAACAAAGTAAATACTAGCATACTGGTAGAGAATTCTATAAAATATATGTATCTAAATACTAGTAACTAATACTAATGGCGTCCCACAATTCTCAAAATGAAATTACAAAAAGGGAGAATTGTAGAAGATATTTCCTTTTAAGCGGAACGGCTTGCCGTAATAAGTAACTATATGGTTGGTGGGTGTTAATAAGTCATTATCTGTGAGTGTTAATAAGTAACTATATGGTTGGTGAGTGTTAATAAGTAACTTTATGGTTGGTGGGTGTTAATAAGTAACTATATGGTTGGTGGGTGTTAATACGTCATTATCTGTGGGTGTTAATAAGTAATTATATGGTTGGTGGGTGTTAATAAGCCATTATCTGTGGGTTTTAATAAGTAACTATATGGTTGGTGGGTGTTAATAAGTAACTATATGGTTGGTGAGTGTTAATAAGCCATTATCTGTGGGTGTTAATAAGTAACTATATGGTTGGTGGGTGTTAATAAGCCATTATCTGTAGGTGTTAATAAGTCATTATCTGTGGGTGTTAATAAGTAACTATATGGTTGGTGGGTGTTAATAAGCCATTATCTGTGGGTGTTAATAAGTAATTATATGGTTGGTGGGTGTTAATAAGTAACTATATGGTTAATGGGTGTTAATAAGTCATTATCTGTGGGTGTTAATAACTATATGGTTGATGTGGGTTAATAAGTAATTATATGGTTGGTGGGTGTTAATAAGCCATTATCTGTGGGTGTTAATAAGTAACTATATGGTTGGTGGGTGTTAATAAGTAACTATATGGTTGGTGGGTGTTAATAAGCTATTATCTGTGGGTGTTAATAAGTAACTATATGGTTGGTGGGTGTTAATAAGTAACTATATGGTTGGTGGGTGGGTGTAAATAAGCCATTATCTGTAGGTGTTAATATGTCATTATCTGTGGGTGTTAATAAGTAACTATATGGTTGGTGGGTGTTAATAAGCCATTATCTGTAGGTGTTAATAAGTCATTATCTGTGGGTGTTAATAAGTAACTATATGGTTGGTGGGTGTTAATAAGCCATTATCTGTGGGTGTTAATAAGTAACTATATGGTTGGTGGGTGTTAATAAGTAACTATATGGTTGGTGGGTGTTAGTAATTAACTATATGGTTGTTGTGCAAGAGCAGGCTATTTCACTGGGGTGAGGGGTTGCGGTGGGAGTTAAGAAATATTATGGCTATATTGTACAAAAAAATCCATGATATTATTTGCAAGGACATATTGCCTATTTATAAAGAACAGTGGGCATGCCACTTTATCATTTAAAAAAATACGAACTAGCGTGTAAAAGCTATGCAAAAAACGTACCAGGAAGTAGGGGAAATATTCATCTACATTCAACTTTGATCAAACAGGAAGTAGGGTAATATTGGTATCCAGAACAGTTGAGAGGTCAACTTTTGAGTAAGGTACATAACCATAAATTAAAAGCAAAATTAATATATATAAGTGTATATGCGGTGTAAGTACCAGCCGACTATATCTGTTAACTTTGCCAGTAATTACACATATTCGCATCTTCACTGATCACGATATAAGATTTAACCATTGAATGATCTTTTGAAAATCAGCCACCTTGTTTTGAAAAATGGCGAATTGCGTCATGTGCACCCTAGGGCTGCATTCATCGTGCATTTCTTAAATGCTCAAATCCTGTTAGATTTGCGTCACGTGTTCAATATGGCCGTCCCAATCGATCTTTTCTTAAATGAATGTTATTACTGAGTTTATGCGACCAACCAAAAGCAAATGAAAGATATATATACCTATTCACGTCGAAACAACACAATTTCAATATCCTTTATTTTGTGTAAGCCTTAAACAATCAAACATTTGTGCGGAAAAATGACAAACTTCCGTCCACGCCTGCTCTACATGGAGGTATTTACTTCTTTAATTGGAATTAACATTTAAAACACTTTAACCGATTTAACTAAACTATGACTTGTTTTTTAAGTTGTTATTCAGTCTTATCCAACGTTCGCTCAGATCCTCACAAGGTAGAATTTAGAAATCTTTTTTGTCTTTTTATATATATATTGTTTATTTTGTAGTATTATTTCAACCATGGCATATACAAATATACGTATTATATAGATTACAAAATTCCTGTTGGTTCAATTGCCACCACGTGACCACCGATAGAACGCGATTCGTCCTCGGTCCATATTTACTCCAACTTAGGTCCACAGAACCATGTTTTGACCTTATCAAAAGTCTATTATTGTATATTATACAGTTTTATAATAAAACTGTTGATTATATGGTGCTATCGCTAAAAGGGGGGACATATATATATATAACTATTAGCACGTTTAACTCCTGCTAGCAGCAGTACATTCAGATTCAAATACAAATTATTACCTTAAAGAAACTAACTCGCCAAATAACGGCAATATTACACCAAAATGCCGTCTATTAAAATTCTCTATCCAGGTTTTCAGGTCATATAAAAAAGAATATGTAATGATTATAAGTATTGTTTTTTAAGGGTTCTTAAAAGACCCGTGATTGAATATGGTGAAATTAATTAAATGAGTCGGTGAGTTACGAGTTCTTAATTCGACGCTCCAGTTGTGGGATTTGGCTTGGCTGGTTAAAGCCGTTTATATTGTGTCTATAGAGTTTGGATTCTCAAAATATGTAACTTATATACATACTTCCTCGTCAGTAGGCTTAGAGACGGTTTACATCTGTTGTAAAATGTGTCTGTTGATGGTGGGATAGCTAGTTTAAACAGCCAATTTCCATTATGTCAAGTAATGGAAGACAATACCGATATAGGGATTGGTTGTTTACTCAATTTGCATTCATAAATATCATGAACAAGTTTACATAATTTGCAATACATCTTACCCTTTAAATATTTATGAAAAGCAAATGTTCTAATCTCTAAAAACCTATTATTATCTAAGTATTTCATTTACGGAAAATTGACCGAATGTAAATGTTAGCATTATGTTGATACCCATATCACGTTGATAGCTGACCCTGTTTACAAGTTACGCAGTTGTAACTACCAACTGGTTAAGTTTTGTAGGTCATATATTAATATTCAACTTGTTGTGTTGCAGGAGTCCAAGAAAGAGGGGTTGGATTCGACATCTCATCAGATTATTCTGGAAAAAGTAAAGCGAACAGACGTAGACCTTACCCCGCTCTTCTACCACATGTATTTTTAATGTTTAATAATTATTTTTTTAGAAGGCTTAATAATAAAGAGCGGAATCTCCTATACACTAATGAAACATAGCAGTTTGCAAAATTAAAACAACAACACAATGGGTCACATAATTGTATAATAAAGTTATTAAATCTATGTACACAAATGTAAAATCACGTGTTAAATATGAGAATCAGTTGAGCGAAGCATATACATGTTTTCTGGGAGTCGCTCAGGGTGAATGTCTGTCACCAATTTTGTTTTCCATGTATCTGAATGACCTTGAAGAAACTTTTATTTTAAAAGGATATACAGGAATTGATATGGGTATGTTAAAGTTATGTTTACTTCTTTACGCTGATGACATAGTTATCTTTTCATAAAACGAGAGCGGTTTACAGGATGGTTTAAATATGTTGCATGATTATTGTACTAAATGGAAACTTACAGTAAATGAGAATAAAACAATATTTATGGTGTTTAAAAAAGGTGGGAGAAACAGAAGAAATATACATTTTATCTATAATGGCTCATAATTTGACATTGTCAACAAAATGTATTTAGGGATAGTTTTTACAACTGATGGGACTTTCAGAGAAACCCACGAGGCACTAGCGGGACAAGCTCTCAAAGCAATATACAAATTAAAATCATATGTGTATAAATTTCATGATATATCTGTGAGTCATATGTTCGATTTATTTGATGAACTAATTTTACCTATTTTGAACTATGGAGCTGAAGTTTGGGGTTTTTCAGAGGCTAAAGTAATCGAACGAGTTCATTTACAATTTTGTCAACATTTATTAGGAGTAAAAATTCAAACTCAAAACGATTTTATTTGTGGAGAGTTAGGAAGAACTACATTACAACGATATAGAATGAAAGCTATTATTCGTTATTGGTTTAAACTTTTAAAATGCAATGAGTTAAAATATATTAAAGTTGCATATAATACACTGTTAGCAGACTTAGACAAATATCCACTTCTTGGGTTAGATCTGTGAAAAATGTTCTTGAAAGATTAGGATTTTATGATGTATGGTTTTTTCAAGGGGTGGGAAATGTATATAGTTTTCTTTCTCTATTTAATCAGAGATTTAATTATACTTTTGCACAGAAATGGAACGAAAATTTATCAAATTCAACTAGAGCCAATTGTTACATTTTATTCTCGGAATTCAGTTTTAAATCTTACTTAGATAACGTTACTATCAAAAAATTTAGATTAGCATTAACTAAAATATATTAAAGCTGCATATAATACACTGTTAGCAGACTTAGACAAATATCCACTTCTTGGGTTAGATCTGTGAAAAATGTTCTTGAAAGATTAGGATTTTATGATGTATGGTTTTTTCAAGGGGTGGGAAATGTAAATAGTTTTCTTTCTCTATTTAATCAGAGATTCAATTATACTTTTGTAAATATAAAATGGAACGAACATTTATCAAATTTAACTAGAGCCAATTGTTACATTTTATTCTCGGAATTCAGTTTTAAACCCTACTTAGATAACGTTACTATCAAACAATTTAGATTAGCATTAACTAGACTTAGAGTGTCATCTCACAGACTTGAAATAGAGACTGGAAGGTGGCACAAACCTGCAAAAATACCACTTTCAGAAAGAAAATGTAAACTTTGTAATTCTTTAGAGGACGAATTTCATTTTATACTAGAATGTCCACTTTATCATGATTTTAGAGAGGTGTATATTAAAAAGTTTTATTGGAAAAGGCCAAATATACCAAAATTTATAGAATTGTTGCAATCAAAAAATGTTAAAATCGTTAGACATATCGCTATTTTTATTTTTAAAAGCTTTCAAAAAAGAAACGAAACTTACGATATAACATAGGAGAATTCCTCCTCTTATTTGTTTATTTATCATATAATGTCGATGTGAAAAGTCATATACTTTTCTACTTTGATGTAAGCCTTACCTTAAGATAATAAGAAAATATAAGGTTATAACGATTATATGTATAAATATATATTTGAAAATAACAAACATGTATTTACAGTTGGACAATAATGAATATACTACATACTAGTAATACTGTTAAAATTGATGACTGCAAACCATTAACTGTTTAATTATAAATATAATGTGTATTTTGTATTGTATACTAATAGGCCATTTGGTCTTTTGTATTAATAAAGTTTATCTATCTATAATTATAATACGTCGCAGAGCTCCAAGAAAGAGGAGCCGGAGACAATTTTGGTCAGGAGTGCGAAATTTCCTAAAGCAGATTCGAATTACAGTGACCAAGTAAAGTCTACAGACGTGCACCGTACGCTGCTCTACTACTACATGTATTTAAAAAACTATATTGTCTTGGAACGCTTGAAATAAAGAGCGGCATCTCCTAAAAGAAACACAAAAACATAAGTGTATGCAGAAGAAAAACAACAACTACACTAACTTGGTAAACATGTTATTGAAGTGTTATGAGATATTTTTTTCAAATTCCTGTACTCTCTCGTATATATACTGAACAAAAAAAGAAACTATCGACTTTTTTGCTGGTATTTCCATAGGTCAGTTTTTGAGGGCGTATAAAAGTTTAAACAGGATTTTAATAAAACAATTTTTAATGTTTGTAAGCACACTTAAGTCAGTACTAAATATCCCATTAAACAGTTTCAGCCAAGAAAAAATCTTTTATGGATGGTATGGAAATGTTAAAGGGGGGTAATTTGATGATTGTTGATAATCAAAAGCTGCCATCTACACAATCTGTTTTAGATTTTTCAAAAACATCTTTGTTTGGACTAGTGTTGGCGGTCTATTTAATTTTTCTTAAAACATCATTATTTTTTTCCCTGTTTTGCTGTCTAGACAATCCGCATCAATATCAGCGGAAGTTTCTTTTTTTGTTCAGTATATTTACACTCATTTGAACCTGTTTCTTTTCACAATGTATCATTTTAAATCTATTAATAGTACATTTATTACAAACCTGAATATAAACCTTTCTTGTTTTGTTTGTGTTATTTTTACGTTCCATATAACCAGTACTACATATTAACGCGCATATTGCCTATTGTTCCAAAGGCTGACAATATCCACTTTAACCTTCACTGCGATGTACTATTTTTATTCCCCGCCACGACTTTGGAGCGGGCATATAGTGCTGCCTTGTCCGTCCGTCTAAATATCGTCTGTTCGTCTGTACTTCCGTATGAACATTCACAACTGAGAAAAGTGGTCCTAGAGAAACCACAGTTCCTAAACACAAAGGCACCGTAGACCCGCACAGTACCACAAAGGCACCGTAGACCCGCACAGTACCACATAGGCACCATAGGCCCGCACAGTACCACAAAGGCATCGTAGGCCCGCACAGTACCACAAAGGCACCGTAGGCCCGCACATACCACTGCCAAAAAAAATAATCTTAATTCTAGAAAAAAAAACTTATATTGAGAAAATTTATCTTGTTTTGAGACAATTTTTCTTGGGAGTTTACTTAGAATTATTACTTGTTTCTGCCACCATTAGGAATCTTGAAATAAGAAATAGTTTTCCTATAACAAGATTATTTTTTTTCTTTCATACATGGTTCTCATTTCAAGATTTAATTTTCTCAAAATAAGAAATAAAATCTTAATTTAAGATCTTACACTTTCTTATATTTTTCTTAAATTAAGAACTTATCTTAATCTAAGAAACCATATTTTTTAGTCACTTTTCTTAAATTAAGAACTCAATCTTAATTTAAGAAACAAAAAAAAATTCTTATAACAAGAAAAAGGGAGTATAGCTAGAAATATTTTCTTATAAGAAAATATCAAGAAAGTATACTATCTGAAAACAAGAAAAAACAAGAAAATTGACAGGAAACACATATCTTATTCTGAGTATACAGAATCTTGATGAATTCTACAATTTCTCAAATCAAGAAAGTTGACGAATTCTACAATTTCTCAAAACAATTAACATTGCATACATAGTAAATGTGTCAAATATCTGCATCACAGCACGAATGTAATAAATGATGTATGCATGCAGCTATAGTTTTGTATTTTTTATGTGTGTAGCTCACTGTATTAATTGCAAACTTGTAGGACTTTAAACAAAGGCAAAAGAACAATTATCCAAACACTGCATAAAATATATGTATTTTAATCCAGCCTTTTTGGCAAGTTTGTTTTTTACATATCACATGTATATGTAGTCCAAGTCTTCTCTGACGTTTATAAAGCCTTTTTAATATTTTTTTTTATGGTACGGCTTTACTAACATCAGAGAGAAAGGCCGGTCCAAAAGGCGGAATTTGCAGCGATCAGCTGAGATCGGCTTTTCTAGCCACTGTGTTGATGTAATTACCCCCGCGAAAATTTCAAGAACTGCTCAGGAATAGTTCTTGAACATCTACTCAAGAACTGCTCAAGAATCGCTCTTAAACAGTTCATGAACAGTTCTTGTCCAAAATGTTAAATGGCCAAAAATTCTTTAACTTTTTGTACAAGAACTTTTAAAGAACTTTGTTGTTCAAGAACTGTTCTAACAAGTCCTTGAACTTATAAGTTTTGGAACAGTTCTTGAACAGTTCCTGAACAAAAAGAAAAATTATTGAGCAGGTCTTGAACAGTTGTTCAAGAACAATTCTTAAGCAGTTCTTGAACAGTTGTTCAAGAAGAATTCTTGAAACGTTCCCCATAAATACGAAGCTCTCAGACGTAAGAATGCGGTCATCGACAGAGGAAACATTTCTACCTGTTACAATTTGACAAGTAAACAAACACTAAAACAAAAGGTGCATATTGAACCCACCGACATTTTTGGGCGATATTCCCAGTTGGATGGGTGGGATCCCTATTGGAAAATATCTGGGATCCCAGCGAGATTATTGTGCAATATTCCCAGCAGGGTGCGTTCCCACTGGGAATATCTCCCAATAATCTCGCTGGGATCCCGCCAAAAAATCTCACTTTGATCCCACCATAAAATCTCTTTATGGTGGGATCTCTTAACGCGTCCATTTTAACATGCACATTAGGTAGAGCTCACGCGAGTGAGATGAGCAATGTTAGCAAGGTGAGCATGTGAGAACTACCAGGGTTAGCGATGTGAGCAAAGTGAGCGACATAAGCCCTCAGGTGTGTTTTTACTCTCTGAAATGCATACAAAATGGCTGGTAAGTTTGCCATTAACACAAATGCGCCGTGTATACACAAACATGGCCCTTAGATACCAGTTATAACAAAATGACCTCAAGCGATACATGGAGAATAGATGGCAGACAACGCCCTATCACACAAGCTCAAAATAATTATATAGCTTAATTAATAAATGAGGTAAACATTATTTAATGATCTCATACTATTTGACGGTCCTTCATTACCAATTGGTCATGCAGACATTTTTTCAAGATCACTAACATCTTGGGTTCAAATCCCAGCTGGGGCACATACACGGTTCCTACGCGAATGGATTAGACTCTACAATATTAAATATTTCTGAGGTCTTCGGCACCACCATTAAAACTGACACAGTGTTTCAAACCAACAAATCTTAACATTGAACAAGGTCACTGACTTGTTTCCTATACGTCAGGCCAAATAAAATAATGTGTGGTTCCGTTTTCCCGACCGACCCTAGTTTGTTTTTTTCACCAACGCTTTTTTCTTTGTATTTTTTCGAGAGAAAGCACGAAAGTATATGAGGCGTATCTTCGTCATTCCGAAAGTGGCACATCTGGTATTAAAAAGCTAGATGGCAGCCTCCACAATTTTAATCTTGGACTTAGAAATCTGTATCGAAAAATATTACGGCATTAGGCAATTATATTTATTTATGAACACTAGCTAACATGATGGAGGAATTTACAAGGTAACACGAAGCAAGACCAACTTCCAGTCTAGGCTTTTTTACTGGTCACAAAAAAAAAAAGTTTTCCCAATTGTAACCGGAACCACACATATTGTTTTATTTTGCCTTATGTACGCGATGCATTTCATGCGAAAGTGCATACTACTGGAACTTTACATTGAGACTATAAAAACTAATTCTTATACAGGTATGTGTACTACTGAAAAGACAAGATAGTAACTGTAGTTTATAACATTTACAAATTTATAATTAATAATGTACATACATAATGATATGTATCTTAAAATTCTTTCAATTCAATTAGGCACATCATGCATCCGAAGAAGGCATATATAAATACTGTTTTTTTGATTATCAGTTCATCCAAGACCATTCATTATGATTCTTGAGGCATTGTTCATGTAGACATCAGTCTTTTTTATAAAGGTGCTTCTACAACCTTAATAAATTCTGATACAATGTAAAAACAGCAGTCCCGTGGCCATACAAACAATCTTCCTTGGTGACCATTTTGGTAAGGGCAGTTTTTTCATTCCGACATACTTTGATCTATGCACCGTGAAAGCTCATCCCTCCTCATCCGCACGTACATCATTTTTGACCTCTCCAAGAAACCGAAATCTGAAATTAGTTTTTCATAAAACATTAAAATACATCAGGTGTCTAATCACCCGCCTTATATAGTTTTTGTTTTAATTAAATCTTTAATAAAAAAAAATCCGAGATTACCAGCTGGAGCTCTTTTATCACACCCTTTTGTGTGCGACTGCAGCAAGTGTCTACAATGAAATGTTACCATAAGGTGAGTGTTCAGGGCCATTTAGCCATCATGTTTTATGTGCTTTCCCTCTTTAAACTTTCAGTTAACAACAACAAATACTGTTTTTGAAGCTGCAGTGTTTTTGTTTGAACTATATATAAATAATCTTGAGTTAATTAGTACAAGCTTCAGCACATTGTTTTTTCAAACAGCAAACTTGTTTTTGTTAACCAATACCAATTGTTTAACACAAAACAGTTATTATACCTTAATACTTTGGTCAGGTAGAAAGTACAAAGACTCGTGGAGTATTCTCGTCCATGGCATTATCTTTCTGCCTCTTCAATTTGGCAGCAGCAACTTGATTAGCTTTTCCAGCCTATAGAAATATAAATGTAACCGAAATAAGAAATGTAGACCTTAACGTTTTGAAAGACTGGGTTGAACGTCATCAGTATATATACTTATATATGCATACACAACCGTAGGGGAGGGGGATGGATGGTTGTAGTGGGTGGGGGTGGGGGTGGCAACAGAAATATAGCTATTAATCCGAGCCTTCTCTGACCTTACCAACCCTTTTTACGATTTCGATTTTTCATACGCAGTAAACAGTCAGAACAGTACCTATAGTAACAAGAAAAGTCGTAGTATACAATCTATACTATGACGACGAGCGGCAATAACGATAAATAGTGTAGTATAAATAGTATATACTGTAAATGTATTTATTTTAATGCATATTGTGTGTGTTTTTTGTGTAAAATTAATAGTGAGTTCAATTTGGTGTAGCAAAGGCAAAGAACTAATTGGAAAAGTAAAATAAAGATGAAAGGTTTTTATTTGAAACTAAACGTGCAATTTAAGTGCTTCGCTATAATCAAGAAAGCGCTATATCCGCTAATTTATATAAAGCAAAGACGTGAGGAACTGGACGGCGAACTGCAAAAAAACTTCGTTAAAATCGATAATTCGCTATAGCTGAGTTTCAGCTACATGTATTCTTAAACAGACTTTGACTGTAAATAATATTTCATTGCGAACTTATATAAAACAAAACACACTCTGAAAATGTACGTGTATGGATAATTACAATTTACATATGGTAATAATAAGATCAAATGTATATATTTTTAACTTCATGCTGTACAAAAAAAACATTATTAATGTGCAAAAATAAAAACTGTATGTACAACTCTGTAAGTGTACGGTCCCTGCCAAGACTTGAACGTGGATGTTTTTTTTCGAAAGAAAAGCGTGTTTCTTTACACAACAGAGATCGCCAAGCCATATAGTGTATATAGTGACTAGTGAAGCGTAAATCTGCTGTACCCCTCGTGTATGAATATAGTTAATTGTAAATTCCATTTTCTGTATACGTTTTGAGATCGAGGGGAAACATGTTTTTTTCCATTAAAATTCCAAGGATATTTTGTATACGTGTATGAGTTTGTTATAATGTGTGAGAATGTGATTTTGACCTCACTTCTCAAAACGCAAATAATCGGGAGGTGTTTCATTAAAGTAATGTTTTAGCGGAAGAGCGTGACGTCATAGCTTCTTTTTTTGTGTGTGTAGAAGCGCCCCTTTTACTTCTCATGTTTAAAGAGAGAGACGTTGACATTTTGGAGTTATGCAAGTAATTGTAAGTAGAAAATGTGTTTTAATGTGCATAACATTTACAATGTCTTCTATTGGACGTGTCATTGAGTTTAGATTGTTTGCCAATTTAATATAAAGTCTAAACTCAATGTTTCTATCGCAATATTGAATGATAGTATAAATATTACGGCCGTGATAACCGCCATCGTCCTACTCTTACGGTTGTTCTATTTTACCTGCGTGTCTATTAATGGACACTCCGCTTATTGTATGTAGTTCAGTCCGTGACAACACCAACTGCAAATGTTTGCAAGCCTATGTTTAATTTGACACGTCCAATAGAAGACAATGTAAATTGTATGCACAATAGAACACAGTTTCTACTTACGATTACTTTTCTTTTTTTTTGCCAAACTCCAAAATGTCAACGTCTCTCTCTGTTCGAACATGTGAAGTAAAAATTTAATGGCCGCTTCTGCGCACACAAAAAGGAAGAAGCTATGACGTCACGCTCTTCCGCTAATACATTACTTTAATGAAACATCTCCCGAATATTTGCGTTTATCCCAGTGAGGTCTAAATTACAATTACTCACATTATAACTAACTCATACACATATACAACATGATATATAGGGTCCTATAGAAACCACAGTGTCCGAACGTAGGTGGCATCGTAGGTCCGCACTGTACTGCCAACAAGGACTTGAAACTACAATGAAAGAGACAAAAAACAACAGAAAGGGTGGTGAAGACAGGGTTACCGACTTGGAACGGTCAGTAGGCAATGAGGCCTACTGGTTAATCGATTTTGAAATCTTTTTTGGAATTTTATTAGAACAAAACATATTTCAACTCGATTCCAAATCGCATACAGAAAATGGAATTCACAATTAACTATATACATACACGAGGGGTACAGCCAATTTACGCTTCACTGGTCACTATATACGCTGTATGGAATCGCCAATTAGGTCAAACTTAATCTCAGTATTAGAGCGTTCTAATGATTTCCATACACAGTAATTGTTAACTGAATTTACATATTCATGAATAATAACGCTCTATGAAAATACGGGGATGATCTCCTCTCACTCGTCTCCACTCCCACGAGGGAGAGGAGCTATTCTCTTGGTTTTAAGTCAATATAACTAAGAAAGTATGCATTGAATTAAAATTTCAAGCATCTAAAGTGATTATCAATATATTTATTTACCTATCGGAACCGAAATATCTGTTGTATTAATCGTTTTAAAGTTGTAACGGTTAACCCTTTTCAGACGAAGTTAAAAAATATTAAATTCCCTACATTTGTTATTATTCAAGTCAAGAGTCACGTGATCGTGACGGGTGCAGTGATAAATTAAAACAATTTCAAAATTGTGATCAACTCTTCCTTTTGACTAGCAATTCTCTGAACGACATCCAATTGTTTATCTTTAAATTTTAAATCCTAATCATATTTGGAGAACAGTGTATTTCACTCATAAAATTCCTCCGTGTTGTCTGTTGATACACGTGGTTGATAGTGGAATTATTTGACGAGGGGACGATGAATGCCTTCGCCTCGCGCGAGAATTTCACGGGACTTTAATTAATATGCAAGATGACAATGTGGCGGATATAGTAAATAAAAGTGTGTTTCAAAACATAAATGTCTTATTGTGTCACTACAATCGATAAAGGTGCAGTTTTATCATTGCAACTTGGTATAATAAACATTAATTGATCGAGTTGTTAGTCTAAATTATCGTAATAAATCGACCGGACGCTGCAAACATCGTTGAAAGTGCATGACTGTATGTTTTTAGTAATCCCCACGTTTTCACTTAATATAGGAGTTCCTCTGACCCTAATAAGCCACACCAAAAAAGGCTTCTTAGAACTAAGAAGGCTCAGATTACATAGCTATACGTGAAGAATTGATAAACCAAAATTGTATAAATCATTTTCTTGAATATCCTGATTAAAACTTGACTATATGGATAGCCCACTTCTTTGTTTACAAAATATCTCATTCAGAATACGTTTTGTTTTGACCGGAAACTGTCAGGAAACCGCCGTCTGCTTTTCAAAGCAACTCAAGTCGCCGTTCTAAAACCTCTTGATGGTATGCTTACAAACCAAACAGTCTACACAAATTGTTTAAATCATAAACGTATGC
The DNA here is from genome assembly GCA_037043455.1 of Cyrtodaria siliqua. Taxonomy (NCBI): domain Eukaryota; kingdom Metazoa; phylum Mollusca; class Bivalvia; order Adapedonta; family Hiatellidae; genus Cyrtodaria; species Cyrtodaria siliqua. The sequence continues at coordinate 67,517 of JAWPHD010005001.1, forward strand.
ATGTAATTAATTGCAATAATCTGTTTTCTAACGCCTAAATGTCTGCATATATGATAGACGTACATTCGCGAAAACTGATGACATAATTTCAGCATACGATTTCCTCCATCTAAAAAGTCTTAAGAAACTAATGAGTTCCTGTTTCATGAAATAATACATATCTATACTTGTTCATATGCACGAAATCTGTTACGTGTACGCTTGAAAATACTTATGTTGTTTATAACTTGTGCTTGATGAAAACGCGAGCATCCAAACTGTGACGTCACGTAATTTTGGGTGATACTATTCCCCGGTCGATTTCCCGGTTACTTCCCGGTAACTTCCCGGTTAAAACACGATTAAAAGGGGAGGTCAAATGTGATATGTGTGTTGATGTTTCTGATTATTTAATGATCTATATGACTTATTATGTCTCCCCAACATATTGCTTTTAGCTTGGATGTCTGTCTGTCTGTCTGTCTGTCTGTCTGTCAGCTTGGATGTCTGTCTGTGTGTGTGTGTGTGTGTGTGTGTGTGTGTGTCTGTCTGTCTGTCACAAGTCGTGTCCTCTCCATATCTCTTGAGCCGCTTGAGGGGTCTAGGGATGCATCTTGTCTGTCCGGAAATTTATACATGTGCATGCCCTGTAACCATTTTTACATAAGTATATATATATATATAGCCATGAGTGCATTTCAATTTCAAACATGCGGTTCTCTTCATAGTCTCAAGTGTTCACAAGTATGTCATTTAATTGGAAAGCAGACATGCACAGAGTTTGTAGTACTATGGTGCACATTATGATCATGGATTCATGATCGATGCACTGATATGTCATGACTTTCTTAAACTGAGATATTTTTTTCTTGCACGGTTTTTCACTTTCTAAAAATGAGATGTAAGAAACATAATCTTACAGCTAGATATTAATTTTCTTAAAAGTAAGATTTTTTATCTTCAGAAACAACAAAAACAAAAACAAAATCTTTTAAAACTTATATTAAGAATAACTTTCTTGAATTAAGATAAATATTCTCATTAGTCCTCGGTGCCATCCCAAACAAGATCGCGCAAGAAAAGTTTTTTGTATTTATTCTCAATTCAAGAAAATATATCTCATATTAAGAATAATTAACTTATAAGAAATTTTTTTAGCAGTGCAGTACTACAAAGGCACCGTAGGCCCGCACTGTACCACAAAGGCACCGTAGGCCAACACTAAATAAAAGGACATGCATATACAATCTCTAACAGTAAATTCCACATCCAGAGAAATTAGCAAACGATACTCGTATAATTCATGTTGTTTTTAAAAAATATATAAAAAATACATATCTAGAAACAACTCAGGATGTATCCAGAATATTGTACTGAACAATCACAGCAGTTGCAGCCAAAGATAAAACCAATCTAGGGTGCGACCAGAAAACCTAAGGGACGACAGTTCATGCGCCAACCTCCCCTGTCAGGGTTTCAGAAGTTGCAATGAGACGTCCCACGAGGTTGTCCGGCCTTCGCACAAGAGAAAAGTGAAGCGTAGTGACTGACTGCATATACTTTTCTGACGAATTTCATAATTAATTTTGTAAAGTGGTTTGGAAATCCTTCAGACAACTTTAATTTCCGAAGTGTTTAGATCACATCTCCACAAAATAAATGTGATAGTTTTACATTCAAGTTTTTCATTAAGTCTATTTCTCAGATACCGGAAGCCATAAAACGTTCAATGTTCGCACATGTTTACATCTGCACGACAGCAGCATGTTTCTACCAACAGTAGGTTAATGTAAATGACCTTCACCTACTTTTTGCACTTCGTCAATTAACATTAAATTTTAGCAATCAACTTTTACATTCAAGATTTCTATTAAGACATTCGCCACAGAGCATTCATACTTCATACGTGTTAACATCTAGATGGCAGCAGTAAGTTCTTACCAAAAGTAGGTCATATATGAACGACATTCTCCTACTTTTCGCACTTTGGTAATTTAATGCTACCTTGTTAAAGGATATACCATGGCGAGTATTTCTGTATTTACCCACGTACATTCAGAATTTTAAAGCAATACATTTGACAGCTTTGGATATACAAATTAAAACAAAATACATTCAAAACTTTCAGCAAGAAAACTTGATTAACTTTTAGTTAAGGTCAAGGTCAATGTCAATGGCTCGGTAGATTATTTAGTGGGTTAGGACTTACACAAGTTAATGTACATACCAAGTTAAAGCAATACTTAAGACGGGTATTGAGATATAACCCTTCAAGAAAGATGTAACGCTGTGTTGACAGCGCCGCATTAACCATCTTCGCCGCCGTCATAAAAGTAAACCGATGTCTTATCCTTTAATTAAATCAATTTCTACAAAACTAAAAATAAACACAATGCTTTGGTTAAATTAATATTTGCAAAAATAATAAAAATGAGACCAGACAATATAGCTTTACATATATTCATTGACTAGAACAAAGAAATTACTACATGTAACATCATTAAAATGATACCAGATGCTCATGGCAGCAGCGTTATATTCTCATAATAGTAAAACACTGAACACACACTAATTACAAACACATGCTCATGTTTAACTCGTAGAAAATGTACACAGTTATGACTATTGTACGGGGCGCTTGTTTCAGCCAAAGATTTTTCTGCAGTAGCTAGAGAAATTTAAATAATACATACATCAATTATATATCATTAAAACCGGTATTTTTAGTGGTAAATATAAATACCTTAGTTTTAAAAATCGGTTCATAAATAAATAGTTTACAGCCCAAATGATTTTTTGATAGGGCTTTTCCCATGTAAATTCCTTGTTGTTGTGACAGCAGAAAATTACGAAATTTCAAATAACTTCAGTTAGCCTTCATATGTTGCTATAAAACTTTCAGGGTGTCTTTATTTACGAATATCCAACAATGTAAAACCATTTTTGAATAAAAATTGAAAATGCCCCATCAAAAAGAACTTCAGCGCATGAATATTTTATTTCTCAACCGATTTTGAAAAGTAAGGTGTTTTTATTTACCACTAAAAATATCTGTTTCACTGATATACAAATTATTTAGGTACTAGATGAATTTTGTCTGAAAATTCCAAAAAATCTTTGGCTGAAACAAGCGCCCCAAACAATAGTAATTATGGCTTAATTATTTACAGAACTCATGTCTTTACTATCACAAAGCACAGGGATATATATGTACATCAGAAACTCAAATTAGATGCCTATGCCCATTGTGGTATAATCTAACAAAAGTAAACATTATAACATCCAACTACTAAAATCTATGATACGGTTTAAATTGTACCAATTGTATCATAGATCTAGCTGTAATATTCTCACTGCTAGTCATCGAGGTAGTTTATATGGTTAAGAGGTAGATTGTCCGCTTAAACTGCCAGGGGCCAAGAGCTTTTATAGTCAAGAGGTAAAATGTCCACTGAACCGGCAAGGGGTCCCGATGTTTTATGGTCAAGAGAAAAAATGTCCACTGAACCTGCAAAGGGGTCCCGAGGTTTTACGGTGAAGAGATATAATGTCCACAAAACATTCAAGGGGTCTCGATGTCGAATCCCCGTTGGAGTCTATTAATTTTGACGTGTACATTTTCCTGTCTGCAAAGTCCGCAATTGGATGTTACATTTAACCAAATATGGAACTGAATGTCACATCTAAAAACGTATACAACTGAATGTCACATTTAACAAAGTATGCAGCTGAATGTAACATTTAACAAAGTATGTCGAATTTAACAAAGTATGCAACTGAATGTCACATCTAACAAACTATGCAACTAAACGTCACATTTAACAGGGTATGCAACTGCATGTTACATTTAACAATGGATGTCGCATTTAACAAAGTATGCAGCTGGATATTACATTTAACAAAGTAAGTCGCATTTAACAAAATATGCATTTAAATGTCACATTTAACAACGCATGCAACTGAATGTTACATTTAGCAAAGTATGCAACTAAATGTCACATTTAACAAAGTATGCAACTAAACGTCACATTTAACAAAGTATGCAACTGAATGTCACATTTAAAAGCGTATGCAACTGAATGTCACATATAACCAAGTCTGCAACTGAATGTCACATTTAAACAAATATGGAACTGAATGTCACGTTTAACAAAGTATGCAACTGAATGTCACATTTAACAAAGAATGCAACTCAATGTCGCATTTAACAAAGTATGCAGCTGAATGTCACATTTAATAAAGTATGCAGCTGAATGTCACATTTAACAAAGAATGCAACTGAATGTCAGATTTAACCAAATATGGAACTGAATGCCACGTTTAACAAAGTATGCAGCTGAATGTCACATTTAACAAAGTATTGAACTGAATACTACATTTATAAGAAAATATGCCCCATGTAATAAAGTATGCAGCTGAATGTTACATTTAACAAAGAATGCAACTGAATGTCGCATTTAACAAAGTATGCAGCTGAATGTCACATTTAACAAAGTCTGCAACTGAATGTCACATTTAACAAAGAATGCAACTGAATGTCACATTTAACAAAGTATGCAGCTGAATGTCGCATTTAACAAAGTATGCAGCTGAATGTCACATTTAACAAAGAATGCAACTGAATGTCGCATTTAACAAAGAATGCAACTGAATGTCGCATTTAACAAAGTATAAAACTGAATGTCACATTTAACAAAGAATGCAACTGAATGTCGCATTTAACAAAGTATGCAGCTGAATGTCACATTTAACAAATAATGCAACTGAATGTCGCATTTAACAAAGTATGCAGCTGAATGTCACATTTAACAAAGAATGCAACTGAATGTCGCATTTAACAAAGTATGCAGCTGAATGTCACATTTAACAAAGAATGCAACTGAATAACGCATTTAACAAAGTATGCAGCTGAATGTCACATTTAATAAAATATGCAGCTGAATGTCACATTTAACAAAGAATGCAACTGAATGTCGCATTTAACAAAGTATGCAGCTGAATGTCACATTTAACAAAGAATGCAACTGAATGTCGCATTTAACAAAGAATACATGCAGGTGATATGCGCAATCTAAACGTCATTACAATACTATCCGATATGTTTTTAATAAATCTGGAACAGTTTCATATGAGGTTTTTATGCGGACATAAAATCAACAAAAAGTCACATTTAACAATGTATGCAACTGAATGTCACATTTAACAAAGTATGCAGCTGTATGTCACATTCAACATATGTCGAATTTAACAATGTATGCAACTGAATATTACATTTAACAACATATGCCCCATGTAATAAAGTATGCAGCTGAATGTCACATTTAACAAAGAATGCAACTGAATGTCACATTTAACAAAGTATGCAGCTGAATGTCACATTTAACAAAGTATGTAGCTGAATGTCACATTTAACAAAGAATGCAACTGAATGTCGCATTTAACAAAGTATGCAACTGAATGTCACATTTAACAAAGTATGCAGCTGAATGTCACATTTAACAAAGTATGCAGCTGAATGTCACATTTAACAAAGAATGCAACTGAATGTCGCATTTAACAAAGTATGCAGCTGAATGTCACATTTAACAAAGTATGCAGCAGAATGTCACAGTTAACAAAGTATGCAGCTGAATGTCACATTTAACAAAGAATGCAACTGAATGTCACATTTAACAAAGTATGCAACTGAATGTCATATTTAACAAATAATACAACTGAATGCACATTTAACAAAGAATGCAACTGAATGTCACATTTAACAAATAATACAACTGAATGCACATTTAACAAAGAATGCAACTGAATGTCACATTTAACAAAATATGCAGCTGATTGTCACATTTAACAAAGAATACAACTGAATGCATATTTAACAAAGAATGCAACTGAATGCACATTTAACAAAGAATGCAACTGAATGTCACATTTAACAAAATATGCAACTGAATGTCACATTTAACAAAGAATACAACTGAATTCACATTTAACAAAGAATGCAACTGAATGTCACATTTAACAAAATATGCAACTGAATGTCACATTTAACAAAGAATGCAACTGAATGTCACATTTAACAATGTAACATTTAATGCAATTGACCTTAATTCGGCCAATGAATCGAAATCTGTCAGCGATATGCGGACCAATACTGATACTACCCACTTTGGTTATGAGGAGTTGCGAGTCACAAGATTATGGACAGACGAACTAAAGGACGGGAGAACGAACGGCAGGACAAAACGTAACCCTATAGATTCTCCGATTTCCGAGTAGACTCGTAATAGGCAGGAAAATGACGTCGTTTAAACACGTCAATATTGTGATACAGACGTGTATACATAACATTCATTTTGTATTTGCTTGATTTGTATTAGGAATATTATAAACTTTATTTGTATTAAAGGGAATGTAGCGACACAGTCAAACAGCTCTGTAATTAACAGTTCAGAAAAACTTGGAAAAAGTGAATGAATTATAAGATATGACCATTTAAAGGTTGTTCTAAAACGAATATGGGAGCCGCCATTTTTAGAACTATGATGTCATAGTTCCATATTACCATATATGGAATATTGATAAATATCATTAAAAACGAAGAAAATAACTGCAAATGGATGATTTCTTTTACTGGTCATATAAGGCATTACTGCCATTAAGTATCACATATTTTTCATACAGTTGCTGTCAATTTTTTCCCCATAAATCAGTAAATTTTCATATTTATAAATATTCCATATACGGTCGTTTAGAACCGTGATGTCATAGCTCTCAAAATGGCCGCTTCCATATCCGTTTCAACAGAAACTTCAAATGATCATATCTTCTTTGTTTATCATTTTGATAATTCTTTCACCCTTATTCATGTATTTCAGAACTCTCAACAATATAAAAATGGTTTGGCTGTGTCGCTACATTCCCTTTAAGAAATACTAACACTACGTTATTTAGAGTGTATATATGTAACTGTTATGCATTCTTGCATACCAATTTAGAACTAGAAAATCATCGGTAGATAATTACCTAATGTTGAGCGTAATAGCTTTCGGGGATTTTCCATCTGAGTACTTTATTTCGGTGCGTCATCCACAGCGTGATGCTGCATCAATAGCATAAATTTGATCGTGCAGGTACGGAAACAAATCATGCATGCAAACTGGAATTCGGGTTCATACCATATACCATTCAAACACTCTGTCTCGCGACACAATTATTAAAATAATAAATATAAAGTAAAATTAGATGCACGAATTTATTACGTATATTATTTTCGTTTTTGTTGAAACATCTTAAAGGCTTGGGCAATATCATAAATCATTCTGCTAACGACCAACTCATCAGTTGACTATTTGGCAACTGGACGTAACCGTATGTATACAGAAGTAGATATAAAAGTAGAGGAGGACATGTAGCATTGTAGGACCACTGTCAACCAAAACCTCGCATAGAAGCAAACAATGATTACAAAGACGAACAAGCAAGGTTTTACACAAGCGTAAAATAGCTGCCGAGAGACATCAAGTCACAAGTGTTAAAACAATATTGAAAACAATAAATGTTGTCACGGAGACATAAACACCCCACGACCGTTTTTTCTTACATTCTTCGCGATTGTTACCAGGCTTCCTACCAAGCATTTTGAATCAATGTGGGCGACCTCGTTTCTTTCTGTTCAAATACCTTGACATGCCTTACATATTCATTACAATTCACCCTTGTAACACGACGTGCTAGAAGTACACATCAGTGCAGAAATGTCAGAAATACAATTGTTCACATTTAAGAGATACGTGTGCGTTAGTGTGTGCATTACAACACATATAAACTGTTCACTGTTACCATGTGTAATTATAATATTGCGTTATCAAAGTAAACAACGTAAAGGAACTGTTGCTTCCTTACAATTAGCAATAATGAAAACCATAATAATGAAAATTAAAAAAAAAAGAAAGAAAAAAGGAAATCAGCAGGCTTGAACACTACCTCCCACGGCACTAACACGACGCCTTAGTCAACTGCGCTACTTCGGCCAAGTTTTTGAAGTTTTTCAGACGAGTACTCTAGGAATTCAAGTTGTAAAGCATGCTTATAGCCACTTATATGAGTCACAGTCTGTTTGATATAGACATATATAAAACCCATATGAGGGTCAGCTAATGGTACACGTATCGAGATCTGCCTCTATATACTTATTGTGAATGGTAAATGTATCGATATCTGTCTATATATACTTCTTGTGAATAGTACATGTATCGATATCTGCCTATATATACTTTTTGTGAATGGTAAATGTATGGATATCTGCCTTTATACACTTATTGTGAATAGTACACGTATCGATATCTGCCTATATATACTTCTTGTGAATGGTAAATGTATGGATATCTGCCTTTATACACTTATTGTGAATAGTACACGTATCGATATCTGCCTATATATACTTCTTGTGAATGGTACATGTATCGATATCTGCCTATATTTACTTATTGTGAGTGGTACATGTATCGATATCTGCCTACATATACTTATTGTAAATGGTACATGTATCGATATCTGCCTATATATATTTCTTGTGAGTGGTACATGTATCGACATCTGCCTATATATACTTATTGTAAATGGTACATGTATCGATATCTGCCTATATATATTTCTTGTGAGTGGTACATGTATCGAGATCTGCCGCTATATACTTCTTGTGAATGGTATATGTATCGAGATCTGCCGCTATATACTTCTTGTGAATGGTAAATGTATCGATATCTGCCTCTATATACTTATTGTGAATGGTAAATGTATCGATATCTGCCTATATATACTTCTTGTGAATGGTACATGTATCGATATCTGCCTATATATACTTATTGTGAATGGTACGTGTATCGATATCTGCCTATATATACTTATTGTAAATGGTATATGTATCGATCTCTGCCTATATATACTTATTGTGAATGGTACGTGTATCGATATATGCCTCTATATTCTTCTTGTAAATGGTATATGTATCGATCTCTGCCTATATATACTTATTGTGAATGGTACGTGTATCGATATCTGCCTATATATACTTATTGTAAATGGTACGTGTATCGATATCTGCCTCTACATTCTTCTTGTAAATGGTATATGTATCGATATCTGCCTATATATACTTATTGTGAATGGTACATGTATCGATATCTGCCTCTATATACTTATTGTCAGTGGTACATGTATCGATATCTGCCTCTATATTCTTCTTGTGAATGGTACATGTATCGATATCTGCCTCTATATTCTTCTTGTAAATGGTACATGTATCGACATCTGCCACTATATACTTATTGTGAATGGTACATGTATCGACATCTGCCACTATATACTTTTTGTGAATGGTACATGTATCGATATCTGCCGCTATACACATTATTGTGAATGGTACCTGTATCGATATCTGCCACTATATACTTCTTGTGAATGGTACATGTATCGACATCTGCCTCTATATAGTTCTTGTAAATGGTACATATATCGATATCTGCCGCTATACACTTATTGTGAATGGTATATGTATCGAGATCTGCCGCTATACACTTATTGTAAATGGTACATATATCGATATCTGCCGCTATATACTTATTTTAAATGGTACATGTATCGATATCTGCCGCTATACACATTATTGTGAATGATACATGTATCGACATCTGCCGCTTTACACTTAGTGTGAATGGTAAATGTATGGATATCTGCCTTTATACACTTATTGTGAATAGTACACGTATCGATATCTGCCTCTATACCCTTATTGTAAATGGTACATGTATCGATATCTGCCTATCAATAGTACAACTATCGATATGTTCCGCTATATACTTCTTGTGAATGACACATACATCGATATTTGCCTCTATATACTTATTTTGAATGGTACATGTATCGATATCTGCCGCTATATACATATTATAAATGGTACATATATCGATATCTGCCGCTTTATACTGCCGCTATATACTTTTTTGTGAATGGTACTTATTGTAAATGGTACATGTATCGATATCTGCCTATCAATAGTACAAGTATCGATATGTTCCGCTATATACTTCTTGTGAATGGTACATATATCGATATTTGCCTCTATATGCTTATTTTGAATGGTACATATATCGATATCTGCCGCTATATACATAAGGTGAATGGCACATGTATGGATATCTGCTTCTATATAGTTTATTGTGAATGGTACATATATCGATATCTGCCGCTATATACATATTATGGATGGTACATGTATCGATATCTGCCGCTATTTACTTTTTTGTGAATGGTACATATATCGATATTTGCCTCTATATACTTATTTTGAATGGTACATATATCGATATCTGCCGCTATATACAGAAGGTGAATGGCACATGTATGGATATCTGCTTCTATATAGTTTATTGTGAATGGTACATATATCGATATCTGCCGCTATATACATATTGTGAATGGTACATGTATCGATATCTGCCGCTATATACATATTGTGAATGGTACATGTATCGATATCTGCGTCTATACACTTACCGTACATGGTGTTTACGTGCAGCCGGTGTAATTTTGTATTTAAACTTGCTATGACATTGTTTTGAACGGCTTACAATATTGAACATATCATGGTAAAAGCATACACTCTGGGCAATTAAGGAAAGTAACTATATCTTAAGCCTTCATTTAATAAAAATATAACTTCAGTAATTGGTTTAATGTTTTTATGTCCCCCAGCGGCATTTTTTTGTCACTGACTGTTCCAAGGCGGTAGCCCTATTGTCAACCCTTTTGTGTTTGTGATGTCTTATTTGGTATTTTATTCATCTTTAAAGTTGTTCATTGCTTCTGTGTGTGTTCGTGTATGTGGTCGTCCTTGAATACTACTTTTCCTGTTCGAGTTTTATATCTATAGTTATACTTTTAGAAAATTGAGTATTGTGAGTTAATCTAAAAACTCTTTACACTTAGCTTAGAATATACTGTATTGGGTTTTGCTTGAAGAAAACGGTACAAACGGTTCAAATATTAAGAACTGAGAAACGTTAAACATTGGCCAAAATACTGATATCTGTTACTCCCAACACACCTTGGCATATGGCAACACAAATTCTATTTACCCAAGAAGAATTGAGAGTATATTAAACAGGTGCGTAAACACATTGCAGAATCGTAGTATTCATATTCACATTTCTTATGGTTCGCGTATGTGAACTTAATTATGTAAATTGTTTGGAGTTATTTTCTATGACGAATAGTAGATCTAAACGCTTTGTTGCAAATTTGATGAAAAAACAATATTGGGGTTGTACTTAAATTGAAATGAGTTGGATTTCTTTTTTTAAAACTCCGTAAAAGTAAATTCAATTCTTACATATCGGATAAGGTTATCCCTGTTTTACATGGGTCATGAATAACCTGATCTTACACATGGAGGAAGATAAAAGTCGCACGTTGATATCAACAATGACATTGTCAAATGGTAATGTGATTTATCTAGTATTTTCCGAGATTAGCCCTCCCAAATTCTTGGAAACGAAATAAATATATGACCATGTGCATTTTGGGAGGGCTAATCTCAAAAAAATACTGAATGAACCAAATTGCCTTTTACGGCCATGTCCTAGGTTGACCAAAATAATTATAATCTTACCTGTACTGAAATTGATTCCATGTCAAAGTTTGAGGTTGAATGTTATACTGTACAGTGTTATTATTCGAAAAATCCACCCCTGTTTCCGAAATGTTCAAATGTACAAGACTGACTGGAAACAAAACGTTTCGGAAACGGGGCGAATTGTGCGAATATACTATGAAACATTCACCACCAAATAAAAGAAAGGAATCAAGTACTGAACATTCCCCTCTCTTTGCGCCATATGTCATAAACACGCGCACAGTAACAAAAAAGTAAAGAAAGGCGAAAATAGTACTTCTAATGGGGAAGATTTGAATGGTAAAGTAATGCTCACTTCTAATCGGGAAGATTTGAACGGTAAAGAAAAGCTTACATCTAATCGGGACAGTTTCAACGGTAAGTAAAGCTTACTTCTAATCGGGACAGTGTGAACGGTAATGTAAAGCTTACTTTCTAATCGGGACGATTATAACGGTAAAGAAAAGCTAACTTATAATAGGTACGATTTAAACGGTAAAGAAAAGCTTACTTCTAATCGGGACGATTGTAATAGTTTTCAAGCAACGTGATTCCCCCACCCTGTGTTACATGTATCAAATATCTTGGTTTCAGATACTGCTGACAAGGCGGACATCGAAGAGGTGATAGTACCAAGAGTACCAATAAGGATTCCAAGGATTCCGTGGAGATGGGGAAAGAAGTAAACTGAACAAGACTGGGGAAAAGAGAAACAAACATGTGTTCCACTCCAGATGTGCTTGAGATATACGATCATATATATAATAAGTACAGTTTATTGAAATTATAATAAACTTATATATTCTGCTTGACAGCTGCAAACACAATCGAATTCTACTGTTTCGGTATTTGTACTGTGTAACAATAAACATCTGATACAACTTTACCTTTTGTTGTCTTGATAATTGTGTTTACATTGTAACATTACATGTGTAGAATACCATCATGTATACATTGTTACTATATATGTGTAGAATACCATCGTGTATACATTGTAACATACCATGTGTAGAATACCATCGTGTATATATTGTAACATTACATGTGTAGAATACCATCGTGTATATATTGTAACATTACATGTGTAGAATACCATCGTGTATACATTGTAACATTACATGTGTAGAATACCATCGTGTATATATTGTAACATTACATGTGTAGAATACCATCATGTATACATTGTTACTATATATGTGTAGAATACCATCGTGTATACATGGTAACATACCATGTGTAGAATACCATCGTGTATATATTGTAACATTACATGTGTAGAATACCATCGTGTTTATATTGTAACATTACATGTGTAGAATACCATCGTGTATACATTGTAACATTACATGTGTAGATACCATCGTGTATATATTGTAACATTACATGTGTAGAATACCATCATGTATACATTGTTACTATACATGTGTAGAATACCATCGTGTATATATTGTTACTATACACGTGTAGAATACCATCGTGTATATATTGTAACATTACATGTGTAGAATACCATCGTGTATATATTGTAACATTACATGTGTAGAATACCATCGTGTATATATTAATACTATACATGTATAGAATACCATCGTGTATAAATTGTAACATTACATGTGGAGAATACCATCGTGTATACATTGTAACATTACATGTGGAGAATACCATCGTGTATATATTGTTACATTACATGTGTAGAATACCATCGTGTATATATTGTAACATTACATGTGTAGAATACCGTCGTGTATATATTGTTACTATACATGTATAAAATACCATCGTGTATACATTGTAACATAACATGTGTAGAATACCATCGTGTATACATTGCAACTCTACATGTGTAGAATACCATCGTGAAAATATTGTAACATTACATGTTTAGAATACCATCGTGTCTATATTGTTACTATACATGTATAGAATATTATCGTGTATACATTGTAACATTACATGTGGAGAATACCATCGTGTATATATTGTTACATTACATGTGTAGAATACCATCGTGTATATATTGTAACATTACATGTGTAGAATACCGTCGTGTATATATTGTTACTATACATGTGTAGAATACCATTGTGTATACATTGTTACTATACATGTATAAAATACCATCGTGTATACATTGTAACATTACATGTGTAGAATACCATCGTGTATACATTGCAACTCTACATGTGTAGAATACCATCGTGAAAATATTGTAACATTACATGTTTAGAATACCATCGTGTCTATATTGTTACTATACATGTAAAGAATACTATCGTGTATACATTTTGACATTACATGTGTAGAATACCATCGTGTATGCATTGTAACATACCATGTGTAGAATACCATCGTGTATATATTGTAACATTACATGTGTAGAATGCCATCGTGTATATATTGTAACATTACATGTGTAGAATACCGTCGTGTATATATTGTTACTATACATGTGTAGAATACCGTCGTGTATATATTGCAACTCTACATGTGTAGAATACCATCGTGTATACATTGCAACTCTACATGTGTAGAATACCATCGTGAAAATATTGTAACATTACATGTTTAGAATACCATCGTGTCTATATTGTTACTATACATGTATAGAATATTATCGTGTATACATTGTAACGCTACATTTGTAGAATACCATCGTGTATGCATTGTAACATTACATGTGTAGAATACCATCGTGTCTACTGTGTAACATTACATGTGTAGAATACCATCGTGTATAATATAATAATAAATTCTTTATTTCATGAAGGTACAACTCATTAAGATTATACAAACAATTGCACAACACTTATCTTCCATGAGGCCTTCTTATAACAACAGCAACTTATAAACAATAGCAAGTGAATACATGCACGTAACATTAATAATATGTTTCACGCTGGCATTCAAAACAAGTATTCACTATTAACACAACTTAATTTGAGCAGAACACCCGTTATCTTGAAATAGAAATAATTGATAATTGTGTTTGAAAGCATAAATAGAAACAGAAGTCCGGATATTTTCTGGGATTGAATTCCAAGTCCGCATGGCAACATAGGTAAAAGATTGTTTTAAATAATCGGATTTAGGTCTAGGATGCTTAATGTCATGTTTAATGCATGATCTTAAATTATATCTGCTATTTTCAGAAAATGTTATTAATTTACTTATGTATATTGGTGTAAGATTATGAATTGCTTTATAAACTAAAACACCTACTTGAAATTTACATCTTGTTTCAAATGACATCCAATTTAACTCATTGAAAAGATTTGCAGAAGGTGTATGTTAAGGTTTTATCAAAATCCAGCGTGCGATACTTTTTTGTAAAGTAACAACCTTTGTAAAATTTAATTTAGTACAATTACTCCAGAGGATAGATCCATAATCAAATATAGTATATATTGTTACTATACATGTATAGAATACTATCGTGTATACATTGTAACATTACATGTGTAGAATACCATCGTGTATACATTGCAACTCTACATGTTTAGAATACCATCGTGTATATAGTGTAACGCTACATGTGTAGAGTACCATCGTGTATACATTGCAACTCTACATGTGTAGAATACCATCGTGTATATATTGTAACGCTACATGTGTAAAATACCATCGTGTATACATTGTAACATAACATGTGTAGAATACCATCGTGTCTACTGTGTGACATTACATGTGTAGAATACCATCGTGTATATATTGTTACTATACATGTATAGAATACTATCGTGTATATATTGTTACTATACATGTATAGAATACTATCGTGTATACATTGTAACATTACATGTGTAGAATATCATCGTGTATACATGGTAACTCTACATGTGTAGAATACCATCGTGTATACATTGTAACTTTACTGTGTAGAATACCATCGTGTATATATCATGTGTATATTGTAACATTACATGTGTAGAATACCATCGTGTATATATTGTAATATACCACGTGTAGAATACCATCGTGTATATATTGTTACTATACATGTATAGAATAGTATCGTGTATACATTGTAACATTACATGTGTAGAATACCATCGTGTATACATGGTAACTCTACATGTGTAGAATACCATCGTGTATACATTGTAACTTTACTGTGTATAATACCATCGTGTATATATCATGTATATATTGTAATATACCATGTGTAGAATACCATCGTGTATATATTGTAACGCTACATGTGTAGAATACCATCGTGTATACATTGTAACATTACATGTGTAGAATACCATCGTGTCTACTGTGTAACATTACATATGTAGAATAACATCGTGTATATATTGTAACTTTACTGTGTAGAATACCATCGTGTAAACATTGTAAGTCTAAATGTGTAGAATACATTCTAACTATATATGTGTAGAATATCATCGTGTATACATTGTAACATTACATGTGTAGAATACCTTCGTGTATATATTGTAACTTTACTGTGTAGAATACCATCGTGTAAACATTGTAAGTCTAAATGTGTAGAATACATTCTAACTATATATGTGTAGAATATCATCATGAATACATTGTAACATTACATGTGTAGAATACCATCGTGTATACATTGTAACTTTACTGTGTATAATACCATCGTGTATATATCATGTATATATTGTAATATACCATGTGTAGAATACCATCGTGTATATATTGTAACGCTACATGTGTAGAATACCATCGTGTATACATTGTAACATTACATGTGTAGAATAACATCGTGTACACCTTGTAACATTATATGTGTAGAATAGCATCGCGTTAGTCCAAATCTAGGGAAAACCTACCATTGTCTTAAAATGTCATTAATTTTAAGCACGTTTTGCACATAACTTAAAAATGTTTTATTGATTAATGTGTTGCTGTAATATGTTCTCAAAATGAAGGAGTAAATATGAAATATGCGGAAAATATGAGCTGAATTTTACTCGCCAGTAGTGTTTCTAAGCACGTGACCATGATGGTGAAGGTATAAAATATATAACAGTGAAATTAATACAAAATGACTAAGCAGAAACGTAGCAATAGCCTTGAGTATGCGGAAGACCAGTTGTACTAAAATGAGTTGCGAACGTGTAGGGTTGGTGTGTGTGGGGTGGGGGAGGGGGGTGGGGGGTGGGGGGGGGGGGGGTGGCGGCGGTGGTACGGTAGCATTTTCCTATATATGGGAACATAATAGATCGGCCAGTCCAGAGACGTAATAAACCATTATTTCTTATATCTCTGTCTAAACTTATTAAAGCTGGATTCAAGATTTGAGATGGAGTTGTACTTTTCCACTATTTCAGAGTACATCATGAACAATTACGTTGCCCTGTAACTACTTTTTTATGAACATGAATTGAGTTAAGTATATGTTTAATTTGGCGCGTAGATGATGTAAGATAATCGGTCACTTTAGGCACCGCGCCTGTGACATGCGTTTTGGAACGTCAAGTAATGGCTCTGTCGAGAACCTTGTTATAACAATAAGAATATATAAACATATAACCTGTATTTTATTAGCCCAATACCGGTTTAAACCGGAGGGTACTATATGTCTATCCCTGTCTGTCTATCCGTCCGTACATTCGGATCCAATAATCTGTGATAAAGAATTAATTGTTCCCCTGAGATATAATTAACACGGTGGCGAAATCACGTGATTTTTTGATCGGGTTCCCCGCAAAAGAATATCAAAATAGAGCTCGATTCAGGTATATTTTTGCTTCATAACTTCATTTAAAGATTTGTGTTCACCTAAAGCGCATATACCTGTACAAACTGAGGTCTTCTCTATTCCGGAAACGGTAAAACATGTATTCCTTCCGTACTTTCTAAGATTAGCCTTCCCAAAATGTACAGGGTCATAGATTTCTTTAAAAAGTACTGGATGCATCGAATTATTCTTTGCGGCTGAGGAAATAACCCACTTTGGAGGGGTACTTGTGATCTACAAAAATAAAGCATGAAATAAAATATTTTTTGATATGTATTTATAATAAAACGAAGTAGTTTTCAAAAATGTATATAAATATGTATTAAGGTACAGACAAAATGTTCCGACCTTTTCTTATTATGTTTGTCTATATGGGAAAAAGTGGTCGAACACATAAAAAAATAGGTTAAAAAAAGAATTGCATATAGATTGAAGATATTTTTAAAAGATTTTTATAATTAAACTGAAACTCATGAATTGCATACGTAAATGCCTTGTTTATTAAACTATTGCAAAAAAGTATATGCTAATTAACAGAACCGAGAGAAGTGATATTTCGGTTTTGGGTTGAGAAAAATGAAATTCAGAAGTAAACGTAGTTTTAAAGAAATCTCAGCCTGGAAAATAATATACGTCTCAAAGCTATTGTAAGAGACAATCATGATATTAACATCTTTAACAGAATACTACGTTTTCATCTGCCGAATATTGACGCATGTTAACATTCTGAATCTGGTATACATGCTACAACTAACTCCCCTGCATTCACACCATGTTACAACACAGGGAAGTCTATGCTTTCTAGTACAGTGTAGAATAAGTTTCGCAAGATACTTTGATAACATTCCGAAATTGTAAAGGAACAGATGGGTCATCTGTTATAACAGGCCTTATAACAAAGTCCAAGGTGTACCATCCCTATTCTAAAGGTATGTAAGACTTTCCGATGTCCTTGTTTGCACGTGGTCGTATGCACGCAAATGTTGTACTGTTGCTGCTGCATATTTGTGGGGAATATTGCTCATCAAGAGCTGACCAATTGAATCCACAACGCTATAGGATGGACATATAACAAGTTTGTAATGAGACACTGTATTATTCAGCTTATATGGGTTTTGTATCTGTCTATGGTTAACAGACTGTGACTCACTCACAATAAGCATGCTTAACAACTTGAATTCATAGAGAACTCGTCTAAAAAAACTTGAATAGTATCAACACATGTTTTGGAACGTTCAGAGGTTACCGTTTCGCCTGTGGATTTGATGTTTTCGTTGATCAGTCTACTCAGTGTAGAATGCGGCAATGGTTCCGGGATCTGGATGTGTCCGGGATGTTTACAGACAAAATGAAATCGTAAGTGCAACTGAATGGTATCGCAAGTATTGGAATGGAATAAGTGCAACGCTTTAAAAGTATTTTCATGGATGGATGAGGATCCATGAAATTTATTGAATCCATGTATATATAACGACAAAGTTTAGCGTTATATCGGTTTTATTTATAATGCCAAAAAGAAGCGAAAAAGAAGCAAATCAGATTGTCCACACTGTCACTTCAAATGATTTTTGATTTTTTATCACTTTGCATTTGAATGATTATATCAGAAAATTAAATTATGATGAAGGTTGTCAAGCCGAAACGTTAACAAGTATGTGTTGTTGATTGTTTTAACTATCATTAAGGATTATATCGGTTTTTACTATAGACTGTGTGCTCATTTAGACAACCTGCTTTTTAAATAATATTTAACTACCGGCTTTCAAAACATGTCTTTCAGAATGCTCTGTCCTATTGCCTTAGCGGTATCTAGCTTTTACTTTTTCTGTCAGCAGTCATACATTATACTCAAACTACTTTGTAAATCAGTTGTTTTCGTTTAAGAACGATTTCCTACTCGCAATAATTGAAGCAAAGACTGCTGTACTAGTCTTTCAAACCTCTTTGCAACATTGCCTTTGTATCTACCCTGTGTTAACTTGCATCACGTATTATATGCACACTCAGTCATTATCACTCGAACTGGCTGTTACCGATCGAAGACGTATATCTTTGAACGGTATATCTTCGAACAATCTACTAACACATTAATATGACCATGACTGTGAATATAAAATAGTGAGCTTCCATATTAGTATTATTTAAACTTTGTCTCGTAATTTTGCATGATATTGTTTTGACTAGTTCAAAAGATTGAACTTAAATGTATTTAACATTCCTTGTAAGGAATACTGTTGATTTTTTGACCGTCACTTTCCTGGTGGAGAGCTATTGCTCTCACATCCTATATGTCTCAGTAGAAAACAGCTATTCCAATGTCTTAAAATATACGGGCCATAGTTATCTCTCTCTTTTTTATCATTAATATCATTCTCCCAAGACACTATTGTTGGTTCTATAGCAATGGGAATAATGTAATTCACTTGGCATTTGTGCGCTTTTAAATGCTGGTAGTAAATGGCAAATTTCATGAAGCGCGTTATCTTAAGTGTACATCAGTCATTTATTTCGCCAATGTCGCTCATATATATTGTCTACAGTTTTGTTGTTAAAACTGCTTCAAATGGATTACACTAAAGTGAAGTCCCGTGTTCTGTACCATGTACATTTTCAGACGATCCCTGTACTTCATGTAGACAACCTGAAAGAGAAAAAAATATTTTTTGTCATCCAGAAAACGTAGCAACAACGTGAAATATACCTTCATGAGATATTCAACTTAAAGGGACTAGAGGCGATCTGGATTTAGTGTGATTGGTGAATATAGCACCATTAGTTTTAAAAGCTCAAGGCAAAGTAAACGGGACAATTATATGGAAAGCCCAAAGTATAGTACAATAAGAAGTAAAGTTTTCCAAACTAAACTTATTCATTTGCAATAATTGTGTTTAAACTTTTATGCATATGCACACAGAATATGCAACTGAAACACACCGTTTATGATGGTCGTATTCGTGTTTGGATTAACCATCAATTGCATATAACTGTCAGAATTCTTATAGATTGCATCCAGTCTCCCTATATCGGTGTTGACAGTGTACCTGCAAATTACATGTATACATTGTATAAAGATGAAGAATATGTATCAGAGACCGTAGAGCTGTAGATAAGCTGAGCTTTTGAGTATTTTACTCATACTTCTTTTACAAAACCCCTCAGTTTTTTTAAAATTGTGAGTATTATATTTGTATGTATTGTCTTGTGGAACAGTTTATTCCGTAGTTACATGATGAATATTGCGTCTAATATTAAGGTCATACAGTCTTTCTTTTGTTTTTACTTTCATTTAATCAGAATAGTTAGTGTCAGAATAGTGCTTACTCTGAACGAGTTCTTTGTTACTCATTAATTTTGACTCTGATGAGTAAATACTCATTAGAAAATACAAACAGAAAATATGTCCATAGAACACGGATTCTCTGTTTCCAGTCAGATAAAAAGTCAAAAATGTTTGAAAATACTTTAATATGTAGGAACATATTTCTGTTCGCTAGGTTTTCAAGCCCTCCAACCCCACCCACATGCTCAAACCCCCAAACAATAATCCCGATAAATAGTTGTACATGAATGGCCAGAAACCATCGAAATTGCATCTAAACCATTCGCAATCCATCTAAAAAGCAAATCCCACCAAAAAAGAGAAAAAGATACTCTTTAGCGATTTTTTGCAACCATTTTGGGAATGCTACAGGTACTCATTCAATTGCGAAAAAGTGCGTTGTTTTGCCTTAATTAGGAATTTTTCACTATTTAACAAAGGCAATAGTGTATGTTTATATACTTTGCAAACACATTACCATGTATATATGTACATTATCTTGTAGTATTTCATTACCCTCCAATAAAAGTAAATATTTTCCATCTTTTTCTGTTTAATGTTTCAGTGTAAAATATTACAAAAAAACAACAACACATTTTTGAATTTAGAATTTTTTCTTTCCGATTGGGAAAAAAATGCTTTTCGGCTTTGGGAATGGTACCATGTTTTGGTACCACTTATATAAGGGATAAAAACACTGCTCTTGTCCCATTTTAACTGATTTCTTTCCCTCAAATTCCAATAGATCAGGTAAAAACTATTAAAAGTTATCGATCAGTAACGGTCACGTGGAACGATATAAACATTTAAAACATTTAAAAAATGTATTCATACAGAGCAGGGTCTTCCGCAGGGCATTTAAGAGCATATTCCCCCTATCCCTTAATTCTAAAATCTAATTTCCCCCTACTCGCTAATTGAACACCATATCCTTTGATCTCTCTGCCCTATCCCTTAAAAACACCAATAAACCTGCAAAAATGCATTATACCTGTCTATAAATAGCTATTGATATGCTATATTTCTTAAAAATCCTTTCATTTACAATTGAAATATACTTCAAATTGCATTTAAACAAATCTTGATCCCTAAAAATAACGGTCATCCAGCGGGCAACTCTCTCCCTGCCACACCCACCCTATGATATTCAAATTTGATTCCTCTATCCCTTAAATTACTTTTTTGGAAGACACTGCAAAGTATTTTAACCCAGTGTGTTAGATTCGCTATTGGCCGTGATTTTTTTTAAGTAACTCATCTTCACATTAAATTATAATAAATGATATTATTGTTTGGGGCGCTTTAGTTTCCGCCAAAGTTTTTTTTACTTTTCAGACACAATTTGATTACCGGTAGTGCCTTAATATGTTTTATATAGTGGTGAAACAGACATTTTAGTGGTAATTATCTTATTACTTTTAAAAATTGGTCGAGAAATAAAAAAATTCACACGCGAAAATTGCTTTTTATAGGGCATATGTTTAAATTATACAAACATTTTCTCCATCAAAAAATGTTTTGTTTTGTTTTTAGGAATTTCTATCAAACAATGGTTTAACTTGTTGGACAAGTATATAGTTATGGACGCTTCTTACAAAAAATTGGCTACGTTTCGTTTTTTTGTCTAAAATGCGTTGGATGCTGCGTACCCTCGTTATTGGTCATTTTGTACCCTGGCCATCAGATGTTTCGTACCCTGTACCCAGTTTACATGTTCAATTACGTGAAGAGTATGTATGTGTACGAAACGTCCAATGTATGGGCATGAACAGACATGAGCAGGGGCGTAGCTGGCCTTTTTGAAGCTGCAGGCCCGCTTAATTTCGGAGCACTTTAGTGGGGTCTGGGGGCATTCTCCCCCAGAAAACGTTTTCTAAATAGAGTGTTTCTGGCGCATTCTGGTGCATTCTCGAGATGCATTTAAAACGCTTAAACATACAGGTTTTTGCTTTTTCAAAATGTTCTTTTCCCAGAATAATCTGCAAGACCGGGCCTGCAGTGCTTTAGTGCAGCTTTGCCACTGTTGAGAGTCATGGCTTGTTAAAGTAGTGAAAAATCAAAAATGTGAAAACACTAGGGCTGCGTACCGGTTTCCGGTATATATCGAATACCGGTATTTAGGGTTCGATCGATATATCGTATCGAACGTGTCCGTATCGGTCAAAATATCGATCAAAAGTGAACTCTCTCCCATTGCATACAATACAGCTCACGCGAAGCCCACACTTTACTCTTGCACGCCGAGTGAGGAATTTTCAAATCGAAATCGCGTAATTACGCGGAGTTTCGATGATAAAACTACGCGGAGTCGGAAAAGCTTCTCGGCGTACTTTCGTGGCCGCGTACTTACGCCACGAAAGTACACCACGATACTCCGCGAAGACAAACTCGGAGTTCGCCGAGTAAAAACTGCACAGGTAAGAGGTGCAACTTTTTCTAATTGCAGTCATTTTAATGCATGATTATTCAATAAATTTAGAAAAAATCGAAGCAGAAGACTTTTTGTTTTGTTTTGGAAAAGCGGATGTGGGAATATTTGAATGCCCGGATTATGTATACTGGGTCACGACAGATATATGGCGGTTCCTATTACCGTCTTCGTGGCGACTGAACTTAATATTCAATTAGTAATTATACTGGAAATTATTATTTTCTTTTTGAAATTATAATTTTCTTTTTAATTAGTCTTTCTTTGGAACAAATTTTACTATTCTGATGTTTATTATTACATCGATGAGAAATAATCAGAAAAATGGTAAAGAATTCCGGGTCATAAACCCGTTATTAGTGCCGCCTTGTTAAAAGATATATACATGGCTAAGGATTATGGGTATTTAGTATTTATGTCGGTAGGAAAACTATTGACTTTCGGACAACAAAAATGAACAAAACTTGTGATTAAATGCATTAAAAGTTTGAAATATGTATTTGTTTCGAAATGTATTCATTGTATTTATCGGTCGAATCAATTCTGCATATAAAAGATGTACTCGGCGTCTCATTGTTTGTACTTTTTCTGGCGATTGATTGCATTTTTGACACCTGTATTTTTCGACATCTGGGGATATTCTAGCAGCAGAGAGGTCGTGTCTGAATGACGATGCCTTGGATGCAATGATATTCTTGAAAAAGAATTCAGATAAAGCTTCTGTGTTTACTTTTTGAATGAATAAATGACAAAACGTTTACATTTTAGTCTTTTGTTACTGCTGAAACAATATCATGTGATATATCGAATATCGATCATTTTGTATCGATACAAATATCGTATCGATCATTCTGACCGATACGCAGCCCTAGAAAACACTAGTAAATGTCAAGGGTATGAATGTCCAACAGCAGGGAACAACATGCTGTGTTTCCTATTGCAGGCTCTTAAAAAATAGGGTAATTTGGTACTCAGCGGGCATTTTATTTTTCAAAGGTCTCCCTAACACCCCATTACATATGTTTGTAAATGTTGCTAAATCACTCCGACATAGTACACATGGAAAAAGGAGTGTCGGCAAAAGAATTATTAAAAACTTACCATTCTGATTTTCAAGTTCAGCATTGTCCAAGTTCCAGTCAGTGTTTATATCTGTGTTCCCTTTTCGTGCATCTCCTGATGCTTCGAGACTCTTTCCAGCAATTATTTGTATTTTAGCAATAATTATTTCATTTTTGAACTGTGCCAGGACCTGTATAATTTTCACCCCAGACTGTCAACAGGTGTGTACATTGTAATATTACATGTGTAGAATACCATCGTGTATACAGTGTTACTATACATGTGTAGAATACCATCATGTATACATTGTAACTCTACATATAGAGTATCATCGGGTCTACATTGTAACTCTACATGTGTAGACTACCATCGTATATACAATGTAACTATACATGTAGATACCATGGTGTCTACACTGTAACTGTAACTCTACATGATTAGACTTCCATCGTCTATACATGTAGAATACCATCATGTATAGTATACATGATGGTATTCTACACATGTAATGTTACAAGCTGTACACGATGGTATTCTACACATGTAATGTTACAATGTATACACGATGGTATTCTACACATGTAATGTTACAATGTATACACGATGGTATTCTACACATGTATAGTAACAATATATACACGATGGTATTCTACACATGTAATGTTACAATGTATACACGATGGTATTCTACACATGTATAGTAACAATGTATACACAATGGTATTCTACACATGTAATGTTACAAGGTGAACACGATGGTATTCTATACATATATAGTAACAATGTATACATGATGGTATTCTACACATGTAATGTTACAAGGTGTACACGATGGTATTCTACACATATATAGTAACAATGTCAGAGCAATATCACTGCATTTCCATGCAAGTGCGCCAATAAGATAAATTGGCACTGAGCTAATACCCTGTTTTTGGCGGACTGTGCCAAAAACAAGTTATTGGCAAACTGTCAATAACTTGTTTTCGGCCCGCGAATGCGTATGTGTTTTCTTTACTAAAATGGTAACCTTTGAGCTATCAAAAAAGCACCGCCCAATCAAACGTCGTAGCAACAGATTCCGAGCGCGAGCCTCACATAGCAGTTAAAAATGTCCGCTCAAGGAGATCGTACGCTTCAATCACTTGCGAACCGATTGATGTCGCTTGATAGAGCTATATATACTCAAAGGAATGTGCAGTTTACAGAAGCGGAAACTATCGAGTATATAAATAAAATGAAAAATGCCAATACCGTGGCAAAAACAAGATCTGACGTGAAAAGAGCAAAGGAGTGGCTAATTTCTGTTGGTGAAATCCGTGAGATGTTCGACATATGGTGATTCCCCTGTTTGCCGGTGCTCGCTTAATACCTGGGTAGTTTGTAAAAATACCATTCCCATCATGCAATGTCAGTTTTTAAGGTCATTTGTACGCAGATGTGTTGATCTAGATTGCCGCTATGTGTCAACACAGGAAAAAATCAAAATTATTAAATATTTTTCATTTTAAAAGGAACAAAACAAATACCTCCTATTTTTTTCTATCTTTTTTCTCTTTTTCAGAAAAAAATAGCATGCCTGTCTCAAAATTGATCAAATTTGCTTTTTTGATGTCGTCTGCTAGTTTTTAAGCTTGGCCATCTTGCTTCATAATAAATCAGGTCACATGTTCCCAAATATGACCAACATCCGGAGCTAACATAAAAATATCCGAGGTGATTTATACCTGTACACCGGTATACCACCATCTTTGATTTTTGTACCCGACTTGATGTGACCTATTTGAGTTGATAATTTTACAATGAAAACACTTTACAATTTGAAATTTGTTGATGGATGTTGAAAGATAATAGATTATTTTATCATCCTATCACACATAGTTTTAAAATGTTATATTTTCGCTTTCAACTGGATGCATTTTATGACAAGAACACCGGTATATAGATGAGCGAGCATACCATCACATGAACTAAATGTCCTACTAGCACGAATGTTTCTAGGGGTAAAATGCTCAAATGGAAATGAGTACGAGCGGAATCACTAAAATCTCTGCAATCTAGCATCAACCGTCATTTGGCAGACAATAACTACGGACACAGCCTTACAAAAAGCGATGCCTTCAAGCACTCACGAGATGTTCTTTTCAGTAAAAAGAAAGGTCTGAAACAAGAGTGACGTGGTAACAAAAAAACATAGAGCAGACCCATTTACAGACGAGGAAATAAACACACTTCGAGATAAATCTCGTCTTGGAGATGGTAATATGTCTAAATGTATTATGATATTGACGCGTTAACTTTATTCATCATGATCATAGTCATACACTTTTAAACATGTATACACTTGTAGTGTGATTTTGTTTTCTATCTAGTGACTGCAATGAACCTCTACATAAATTCACATTTTAGATAACATTTATGTGCCCTGCAATGTATTCAAAAATAATAAATTGCCTACCTTTACAGTCATTTTATTCTCTACAAAAAGTCCAGTTGCGAAATTTCTTTCTCTAGCACAAACGTTGACAGAAAAAATGACAAAGTCAATGCC
This sequence comes from Cyrtodaria siliqua, assembly GCA_037043455.1. Lineage (NCBI taxonomy): Eukaryota > Metazoa > Mollusca > Bivalvia > Adapedonta > Hiatellidae > Cyrtodaria > Cyrtodaria siliqua. Next base: position 94,231 of record JAWPHD010005001.1, read on the forward strand.
AAACAACGTCACTACCTAGTTTTATGACGATTTTATGTTGCGTCACGACTCGACGTAATTCAATTATTATCAGTGGCGGATTTAACGGGGGCGTACCATTTTATTTGATTATATTAGTCTTTATAGATATACTTCTTTGCTGTATTTCTGAATAAATGGATATTGTTCAATATGATTAGTTTTTAAAAAGTCTACTTTATGTTTTATTTTAGAAAACCCAGAGGCTCTAATAAATGCGATCTGGCTGAACAATACCATCCATTTTGGTCTGCGTGGTAGACAAGAACATCTAACCATGCTGTGGGGGGATCTAGAGCTAAAGACGACATCTGATGGAACAGAATATGTTGTATTTACCGAGAGGGCAACCAAGACGAGGAACGGAGCTGATAGTGATCCAAGGCAATTTCAACCGAAGATGTTTGCCCAACCTGGTAGTTTGTCTATTTTTTATTAAAACAAATACCCCCACACACAACTAAAAGAAGAAATAAAAAGTATTCATATTTAATCATAAATGCTTCAGTCTATGTTCCCTATATACATGGCTTGATAACATTTTATATAAATATAACGTTTTCTTTAGTCTGAACACATACAATAAACTAGCATTACTAGCTAAAACAAATAGTTAAATAAATAGAATTAACAGGTTAAATCTATGTTAGCAAAAACAAATTCAGTTGTTATTATAGAGTTTTAATTATATTAATACAGGCGATCCATACTGCCCAGTAAAGTTGTATAAAAGCTATTCAAGTAAGCGGCCAGAGGAAATGAATGTACCGGATGCCAAGTTTTATCTTTCTAAAAACCCCAACTATGGAAAAGGAATGAACAGTTCAAGGTGGTTCATGAACGCGCCAATGGGAAAAAACACATTAGGTCAAATAGCCAAGAGAATGAGCGAAAGCGCTGGACTTTCTGGTAACCATACAAACCATTCAGGTCGGAAAACGTGCATTACAAAATTATTAGATGCACATATACCAGCCATAGAGGTGGTTCAACTTTCCGGTCATAAAAACCTTATGAATCTGAACCATTACAATTCTGTAAATCTAAATAAACATATGCATATGTCAACTGTTTTGTACAGAGTGGCAGCCGATGGAGATAAAGAAGCCGGGGTGTCCAGACCAGCAGAAATGTTTGATAACGACGAAGTGAGTGACGAAGAGATGTTGGCTGCTTCTCAAGATATAGAAGATACTCTACAAACCATTGACCGTTTTGAAAATGAAAAGAATGCACCTGTGGGGCAGATTGTCGATCTTTCAATTACCCAGAACCCTGATGGATCATTAAAAGTGAATGGGAAGAGAATACACCCTGAAAACCTATTCACAAACTGTACATTCAATGCTGCTGTTAATATTACATTCAAGTAAAAATGGCTCGAAACATTTATGCTTTATTCTAGATTGAATTAAGCATCCTCCTATAATCTAAGTATTTCAAAACTCTCAATAATAAAGATAGTTTGGCTGTGTCGCTACATTCCCTTTAACTCTACATGTGTATACTACCATCTTGTCTACATTGTAACGCTACATGTGTAGAATACCATCGTGTCTATATTGTAAAGCTACATGTGTATACTACCATCGTGTCTACATTGTAACGCTACATGTGTATACTACCATCGTGTCTACATTGTAACGCTACTTGTGTAGAATACCATCGTGTATACATTGTAACGCTACATGTGTATACTACCATCGTGTCTACATTGTAACGGTACATGTGTAGAATACCATCGTGTCTACATTGTAACGCTACAGGTGTAGAATACCATCGTGTCTACATTGTAACGTTACAGGTGTAGAATACCATCGTGTCTACATTGTAACGTTACAGGTGTAGAATACCATCGTGTCTACATTGTAACGCTACATGTGTAGAATACCATCGTGTCTACATTGTAACGTTACAGGTGTAGAATACCATCGTGTCTACATTGTAACGCTACAGGTGTAGAATACCATCGTGTATACATTGTAACGCTACATGTGTATACTACCATCGTGTCTACATTGTAACGCTACATGCGTAGAATACCATCGTGTCTACATTGTAACACTACATGTGTAGAATACCATCGTGTCTACATTGTAACTCTACATGTGTAGAATACCATCGTGTCTACATTGTAACGCTACAGGTGTAGAATACCATCGTGTCTACATTGTAACGTTACAGGTGTAGAATACCATCGTGTCTACATTGTAACGCTACATGTGTAGAATACCATCGTGTCTACATTGTAACGTTACAGGTGTAGAATACCATCGTGTCTACATTGTAACGCTACAGGTGTAGAATACCATCGTGTATACATTGTAACGCTACATGTGTATACTACCATCGTGTCTACATTGTAACGCTACATGCGTAGAATACCATCGTGTCTACATTGTAACACTACATGTGTAGAATACCATCGTGTCTACATTGTAACTCTACATGTGTAGAATACCATCGTGTCTACATTGTAACGCTACAGGTGTAGAATACCATCGTGTCTACAGTGTACCTCTACATGTGTAGAATACCATCGTGTATACATTGTAACGCTACATGTGTATACTACCATCGTGTCTACATTGTAACGCTACATGTGTAGAATACCATCGTGTCTACATTGTAACGCTACAGGTGTAGAATATCATCGTGTCTACAGTGTACCTCTACATGTGTAGAATACCATCGTGTATACATTGTAACGCTACATGTGTAGAATACCATCGTGTCTACATTGTAACGCTACAGGTGTAGAATACCATCGTGTCTACATTGTAACGCTACAGGTGTAGAATACCATCGTGTATACATTGTAACGCTTCATGTGTATACTACCATCGTGTCTACATTTTAACGCTACATGTGTAGAATACCATCGTGTCTACATTGTAACTCTACATGTGTAGAATACCATCGTGTATACATTGTAACTCTACATGTGTAGACTAGCATCGTGTATACATTGTAACATTACATGTGTAGAATAACATCGTGTATACATTGTAACGTTACATGTGTAGACTACCATCGTGTATACATTGTAACGCTACATGTGTAAAATACCATGATGTCTACATTGTAACTCTACATATAGTGTATCATCGGGCCTACAATGTAACTCTACATGTGTAGAATAACATCGTGTATACATTGTAGCATTACATGTGTAGACTACCATCGTGTATACATTGTAACATTACATGTGTAGAATAACATCGTGTATACATTGTAACGTTACATGTGTAGACTACCATCGTGTATACATTGTAACGCTACATATGTAAAATACCATGATGTCTACATTGTAACTCTACATATAGAGTATCATCGGGCCTACAATGTAACTCTACATGTGTAGAGTATCATCGGGTCTACATTGTAACTCTACATGTGTAGACTACCATCGTATATACAATGTAACTATACATGTATATACTATGGTGTCTACACTGTAACTCTACATGATTAGACTACCATCGTATATACATGCAGTGTAAATCTACTTGTAGAATACCATCGTGTCTACAGTGTAGACTACCATCGTATACAGTGTAACGTATACAGTGTAACTGTGCATGCAGAATACCATCGTGTCTACAGTGTACCTCTACATGTGTAGAATACCATCGTATCTACAGTGTGACTCAACAAGTTTAAAATACCATCGTGTCTACAGTGTAATTATATCTGTGTAGACTACCATCGTATACAGTATAACTGTGCATGTAAAATAGTATCGGGTATATAGTGTACCTCTACATGTGTAGAATACCATCATATCTACAGTGTAACTCAACATGTGTAGAATACCATCGTGTATACATCGTAACTCTACATGTGTAGAATAGCATAGTGTATACATTGTTATTATATCTGTGTAGACTACCATCGTATACAGTATAACTGTGCATGTAAAATACTATCGTATCTACAGTGTACCTCTACTAGTGTAGAATACCATCGTATCTACAGTGTAAATCTATATGTGTAGAATACCATCGTGTCTACAGTGTACCTCTACATGTGTAACATACCATCGTATCTACAGTGTGACTCTACATGTTTAGAATACCATCGTGTCTACAGTGTAATTATATCTGTGTAGACTACCATCGTATACAGTATAACTGTGCATGTAAAATACTATCGTGTATATAGTGTACCTCTACATGTGTAGAATACCATCGTATCTACAGTGTACCTCTACATGTATAGAATACCATCGTGTCTACATGGTAATTATACCTGTGTAGACTACCATCGTATACAGTATAACTGTGCATGTTAAATACTATCGTGTATATAGTGTACCTCTACATGTATAGAATACCATCGTGTCTACAGTGTAACTCTACATGTGTAGAATACCATCGTGTCTACAGTGTAACTCTACGTGTGTAGAATACCATCGTATCTACAGTGTACCCCTACATGTGTAGAATACCATCGTGTCTACAGTGTAATTATACCTGTGTAGACTACCATCGTATACAATATAACTGTGCATGTAAAATACTATCGTGTATATAGCGTACCTCTACATGTGTAGAATACCATCGTATCTACAGTGTAACTCTACATGTGTAGAATACCATCGTGTAAACATCGTAACTCTACATGTGTAGAATACCATCGTATCTACAGTGTAACTCTACATGTGTAGAATATCATCGTGTATACATCGTAACTCTACATGTGTAGAATACCATCGTATCTACAGTGTAACTCTATATGTGTAGAATACCATCGTATCTACAGTGTATCTCTACATGTGTAGAATTACATCGTATCTACAGTGTACCTCTACATGTGTAGAATACCATCGTATTTACAGTGTAACTCTATATGTGTAGAATACCATCGTGTATACATCGTAACTCTACATTTGTAGAATAGCATCGTGTGTACATTGTAACTATACATGAGTAGAATACCATCATGTCTACTTTTTAAAAATATATTTTAAGCTGCGGAAGCCATCTTGAAATGTTGGCCGAACTGATTTATACTAAGACCAACTAAACATCAAGCGCAACGTTCCTATAAAGTTTCATGAAAATCCACCAAGTAGTTTCAGAGAAGTAATCGCCATGTGCGGTTATCGTGTTTGATATTGTTTGTAGATCGCCATGTGCGGTTATCGTGTTTGATAGTGTTTGTAGGTCAAGTGTATTCATGACTTGGCTGGAGATAAAGTATTGAAGCAAATGCTAACCCCGGACGGACGATGGACAAACAGTTTACAACTAAACAAATCTCAAGATTTTTCTAATATGAGATCTCAAATGCCAACGCTTTTAATCTATGTTTTTAAAATTAAAGTTCTGGTAGTGCAACCATCTATCTAGATCTTTACTTATATACATTATATGGTTACACCCTACTTGAGTAGTTTGAGCAGCCAGCCTGTTTCCAGTGAAGGTTTCAAATACTGGTGTGATTCGCTGATTAACACAAACGTTCAGCGAGGTCTTTAACATGTATCATCCTACACTGCGCACGGGACCGACAGCTTTATATCCCCAGCGCAGGATGGCATACTTTTACCACAGTATCTTGTCCGAGTAGGGTACTTCAGGAGTGCATTATGAAAAATCCCGGACGTGACCCCACCATAACTCGAGCCAGTGACCTCTGGGACAAGTGGCAAGTATGCTTACCATGTAGCCACCGCTACTCCTGTACATACAGAATGTCGGATGGGGTGACGTCCGAGGTTTTTTAAACACACTCTCTCAATCCCTTATTCGGGCTAGGTACTGTGAAGAAAGTAATCGGTTTAGTGGATGGAGTATGGTAAAAATTGCCATGTCATGTTTTGCTAAAAAAAAATAATCTTGCAGCTGTTCATGCTCACATAGCAAGCCATATTATTAAGAAAGTATTTTAATACTAGGGCTGCAACGATACACCTAGCTCGTCGATACAATGCTCACGACACGAAACGTATCGCGATATATGTATCAACTATCATTTGTTTTTGTTTTTCTATGCAAATGCATAATTCATGGTCATTTAACGAGTGTTCCATATGCCATATGGAAAACAAGATGCTCAAATATTGCAGAGCAAATACACGTCCCCTACCGGGTCTTTTTTGTTAAGTAACAGTGACCTTGATGATGATCTTGACCATAAATGCAATACCAAACTTGCTTTTTCATATAAGCCACCTACACACCAAGTTTCAGGCCAATATCTCATTCTTAAGTAAACTTAATGAGCAGAAACAGTTCGTCCCATCAACGCAATAACTCCGCAAGTGCACTTTGATAAATTGGTCAGGAGAGATAAACAACTTTTTTTCTTTTCTTAACTATGGTACATATAAAGACGCTGCCTTAGATTTAAGTGAAATATACCTTTACCATGGTAACTCTTTTATTATATTTAACTTAAAACTATTTTTAAATGAGTAAATGATAATAATTAAAATATAATGACTTTGTGTGCTTAAAAGGTCAACGCAACAAGAGTTTTGCACTGAAAAAAGTAATTTTGGATAATTTCTGTCGTAAAAATGACCAAATTGAGAATTGTTTACGTCAACATTTTGTAAGTTGGGATGAGGTAATAGCCTAAAAGGTACAATTAGAAACACTATTACATCAATAACATACCACTTATGTTGATTAGTATGTAACATAAGGGATGTATCAGTACATTACATGTAAAAAATACACTATTTTGCATTGGGAATGTGTCCGTTTTTCGGCACCGTGGAACACCTAGAAAAAGCCCCTTGAATCCAATGCAAGATATTTTACTATGCCATGTAACTTGATAATCAGATATTGGCAATTATAACATCTAAATGGGCTGGTCAATAATGAATAAACTCCTTATTAAACAATGTAATTATCACATTCACGTGATACATTCTGAAGGGAAAAAACGTCCAATTTCAAGTAAACTTCATTTTTCAAGTAAGACGAGCTACTGGTCACATGGAATTTGCAATTAATTACCAGCATTTAAAATTGTATAAACGCTGAGAATTTGTAAATCAGTTCTTAACAAAGCAGTATTTCAGAAGGATTAGTTTTGCAATCACTTCACTCATGCTTTTACTGTTGATTAATTGAAGTGTAAAAACAATTTTTGTAATGTTTTATTTTAAAAGAATATTCAGCACAACCAATTTTTTTGTCAAATGTAGTGTTCAGTATTGTCAACAGGTGTTTATTTTAACAATATGTCTACTGTACCTTTAAAGATAGTGCCTACATTTCATTTAAAGCAGAAATTTGTCCTAAATCAACAAATCCGTTGTTGATATGTTTTTAATTATCAAATATCATTATAAATACGATGGTTACTATGCTATTGATTTATTTTTAGTGAAAATATGTTTTTAAAGATAAAAACCGAAAAGACGAACAGGCTACGCTAAAAAATTGAAAAAAAATCAAAGGGGGAAAACTCTTCCTCGTTAAACCGGAAGTGACGTCATTGGGAACAAAACGAAACCATTTGTACATAGGGAAAGCACGCAAAAACAGTATAGTGTGTGTGAAAATGTCGGAATTAAGCGACTATGATGCTGAGTCAGATGAAATGCCCATGATAAGAAGGTTGCACAATGTGCAACCTTACGATTTTGAGCCAGAATTCGTGTCCGAGGATGAAAATACCTCGGATTCATCAACCGATGGCGATGAGGAAGTTGAACGCGGTGCAGGTCATCGAAATTCTGAAAGTCACCAGCAACGCTGCAATATCTCGGTACATTTACACTAAGCGCGAAATGCAGTATATTCCGAATGAATGGACATGGTCTAATACTTGTACATTAATACGAGCGTCAGATTATAAGGACTTTATTTTTGCCGAAAAATAGACATTGAAAAAATATATTTAGAGTCTAGTAAGTATAATTGATAAATAAATAAATGTAACAGCATCTAATTTCTATAGTATTCTATATACCATAAGTCCCCGCCGCCTCCAAAACAGTCTATAGTGGTGTATGAGATTCGGATTTGCAGTATGACACGCTCTCCACGTGCCGCCAAATAACAATATACCACACAGCGACTAATCAACTATTGCGGTGCCCTATTGAAGTACAGCCTAGTCATGGTACAAACGTCGGTATATGACAAAATCTCGCACCATTTAGGGAAACGTAGTTTTATGATATGCCTACATTTCCTGTTTATTGCAATTCCGTGAGCGGTGCAATACCGCCGCGGCGAGCCGCGTATTGCACAAGACGGATATATGATGCGTGAGAAACTAGTTAGTTCATCGCGCACGAAGATGATCTAAATAATATAGTCAAATGTATTATGAGCACGACATAATGTATTATGTACATGTAAAGATCGAAAAAACAGACCTTACAATTTTTTTATTTAGAATATAAAGTATATATATGCTTGTAAAGCACTTATTTTACTTACTGCATGAGGTAAAAGCCGTTATTGTTGTTGTTTTGCCATACATTACTGAACTAATATAATAGCTATTAACATTATCAATTTTCTGCGTTTTAATAGACATCCATGAAACATTTTGTCATTATTTTCAAATCCAGAGACCGATATATAACTCTATATAAATCTATAACACTATTGGCAGAAGAAGGTGTATAATTTAAAACAAAACAAAAAAAAAATACTACAAAATATATATTGAAACAACGACAGTGTTTATTTCACCGAATTCATTTACATTCATATGCTAAACCTTTTTAGCGATCTTTTGAAAGAGACGGCTACATTATATTAGCGCCGTTCACGTAAGACGCATGCATCTAATTCAACAGCTAAACAATCACGATGTACATATCTAAGACTATATACCTTTCTACAATTTATCATACACATACCCGAGGAATTGCTAAGATAACTGAACAAAAACTTCTATCTTACCTCATTTAATAATTTCTTCCTCAACGCCGGTCGAATCGGCGAATAAAACTTGCTCGGAGACGGCGGGGCTAGGCACTTCTCATTTTTGTAGGAAAATATTGTTGGTATCGCTGTTGTTTTTAATCTGCATGGCCGTCTGTCCTTCAAATTCAATGAAAATGAAACCAAAGGATGGATTTCCCACGAATCCAACTCAAAGTGTTTACTACAAACTCGCGCGTCTTTCGAAGGTTCCCATTTTTTTGACGCGACGGGCGATTTTCGTCGACAGCGGTCCACCCACAATTCAAATCTTAATCTATCATTAACCTAATTAGGAAAACGAAAAAAACTGATGTTATTAGATTGTCCTTTTGTATGCACACTTTGACACCCAGCTACAGCACACGGCATTTTTAACACGTACCATAAAACTTAATCCTACATAGACAATACTATACAACTCAATGCGACACCGCTGATCGTTTGGTACCAATGACGTCACAGGATCACGTGACATTTACCTGTCTTCAAAAAGGGCGAAACTCAAGCGTGTGCGCTATGAGATAAAATTGGCTACTGTGAGAAAACGGGACTACCAATAAGTGTAATATTTGAACAGATTGTATATTATATACATATATTTCAGAATATATGCTCAAAAAACACGCTAAATTTCACCTTTAATTATAGTAACCACTGAACCTTAGCATTTGTATTTACCTGGACAGTTTAGACTGGACACTGAACTACTTTCAGTGTACATGTATATTGTATGTATATTTATAGTATGTGTATGAATGTGGTATGATGTGAATAGGTTTTACCTAACCAGTTACCTAACCTTGTTCTTTTATTACTTTCCCGCCTAAAAGCCCTCTCTAATATCACTTTTGTCACAGATGTCATCGGAGTAGGTTATACTTCTCCAAGAAAATACTTATGCATTGATAGCCATAAGTTGATTACTATATTTGCCTGTCTATACAGAGTAAATATAGTGAGGCCATTGCCTGGTATGTATTGTTTTATTTAATTTGTATATAATTGTGAAAAGATGTATTTTGCTGGACATGCTGGAATGAAGGAATAATTACTTTGTACATGTTTTTGTATTTAAGTTATAATGTTATTTCTTTTGTAATTCCATGCTGTTAGTTCCACATTAATAAAAATATAGAAACCTGCTAAGGACGTAATCTTATACATTGCAAAACCCTTACAACAATGGCGATCCCGGCATTTGGATAAACAGCTAGGCGTGGCCCATTGGTTCGCCTTAACCGGAGGCAAACTGGAGAAGTGATGGCCACCATAAGACCCCACCACCACCCGGAAAAGCTGATGGATGGAGGATGAGGAATCAAGTGTTTTTTTCTAGGCCTAGAGTGTGTTTTTTTAAGTGATTTTTTTGGTACCAAAACTTAGTTGTGCACAAAACTTTGCATAGCCTCTTTCAAAAGAGCTATGTGGCAAGACTACGATGGAGGAGAGGACTCACGCGGCGACCTTCGGATGTGATCTGGAGAGGACATGGACAAAATGTGGAGTGTTTGTATGTTTGTGAAAGTGTTGTTTTTTATGTGATTTTTTTATGTGATTGAGGAAATGGAAGGACAGTGAACTGATAAATGTAAGTTATCTTGTTTATTTGCTCTGGCTGTTATATTCGTAAATTGTTGTTTCTAAATTATCTAACGATACACAATTTCGTGCCCATTTCTACTTTCGTTTTCGCAAATTTACCATGTGTGTCGATACTTTTTCCAAAATCGTAAATTTTTGCTGTGTATGATAAACGATTGATTCATATGGTTAAAGACGCCCTTTTTATAATGATTAGTTGTGATAATTCATAACAATTACAAGTAAAAAGTGCTTTTTAGACCGTTTTCCGAAAACGGAAGTTGACAATTTTCTAGACCGGAAGTGTTCCGCGATTGCTAAAAATGTGAAAGCAAACATTGATTTTCAGTTATTTTTGCTAATTTTGCATTACCAGAGCAGATTTTTGTGTTATTTGTTATTAAAATTAGTTTGGTTATAAGATTTTGTTACAGTTATACCGTCATTTAGCCATTATGTGTATAGTGAATAGAAATATGTATGTATAAAGGTGTGTTTACATGTCAATGTTAATAATTAAGTTGATTAGCTAAGTTTGCCTCAGGAATATTATAAATTAGTTTAGATTATAGTTTAGACATAGCTATAATATTTTCTCCAGCTGATTCGTAAAAGATTTCAGCCAGGATATTAATTAAGTTATTTCGCTTGCTTTTACTTCTTTAAATTAACACTCTGCACTAACATTGACAGAGAGGAAGATCAGATTGAAAGTGTCAGTTACTAGATCAGTATTTATTTTTGTATTTGCCCCTTATAGTATATTTGACGGAAAACAATATGATTTAGCATTGCTTTTCAGCAGTTACACATAGAAGACGGTGCTGTATTGTTGAATGTAAAATATATTTGTGTTTCAGCATTACAAAGTTATAGCTATTTACTGCTGCAGGAATAACGTTGAACATGTTGAACGTAGATTAGAAGAAAAAAAATCATTTAGTGTATTTAATGTTGATATGACGGGTATTGTTGTATTTACAGGGAATGGCGAACGTGTGAGGCGTTTTTGATAGCAAGTGCATATGACTTGTAAGTCATATATATATATGTGTTATTTACATTTTCAGGGGGTTCATAGTTTATTTTGTTTACATTGTCAATACTAAAAATGTATATCAGTGTGGGTTAATTTAATTAGCCATATGTAAATCGTGCAAATAGATTTTCACTTTTCAGGAGCAGTGATATCCTTTTTGTAGTGTTTATAAAACACATTAGTTTAAGTAATTTATTAGTATTACTTAAGATGAGTGCAGATAAGAGCCCTGAAAAAGGCGCAAAGCCCAAAACTATACTTTTTAATTCACCCGGTGATATTGGCCCGAAATCTAGCAAGATGTCTACGCCTAAACCAACAGGGGTGGGGGATGGGAGTATAAGTAATCCAGTGAATTACAATGTGACCCCTTATGTCCCTAAGCTTCCAACATTTGCCGGCGACAAACCCCTTAATAAAGGTGAATGTCTCTATAATGAATGGCGTTTCGAGGTAAGGTGTCTATTGAATGACCCCGACACAGTAGAGCATTTAATACTACAGTCCATTCGTAGGTCACTCAAAGGCTTTGCTAGAAAGATCATGATCCCTCTTGGTGAGAAAGCCAAAGTAAAGGACATTGTTGACAAACTAGATGCCATGTTTGGTGACGTCTCAACCAAGGGCATGATCATGCAGGAATTTTTTAATACTGCACAGAAGCCTGAGGAGTCGGTAACATCTTTCGGATGTAGACTGGAAACGCTACTCCAAACCGCTATAGATAATGGTCACCTTAATCATGAATCCAAGAACGATTTATTGAGACATAAGTTCTGGACATCCCTTTGTTCAGAGAGGTTAAAGTCACAAACTCGTCATAAGTATGACACCATAATTATTAGATTTTAACTTGCTCCTAAGGGAAATACGTATGGTTGACCGCGAGATCAACTTACAGCCTTCGGTCTCATCCACTGTTCGTAAAGCACAGGCAAATGCTATTTCAGAGCAGTCTCTTGAATCAAAATTTCAAGCAATTAGCTCCGATTTGCATAAGCAAGTCAGTGAGATGGAGACGAGGTTAGACACAAAATATGAGTCTAAACTGGACCAGATTATTCAGTTATTGAACCGCCCTATATATAGTCGTTGAATCCTGGTGCCCCAGAGTTTCAACCTTCTTTCTCAAACCCACAACCTCCAAGACCCTTTTATGGTAGAGGTAGAGGTCAAGGTAATCCTGGTCGGCAGTTTGGCCGAGGTAACTTCAGTGGCACTAGAGGTCCACCCTCAAAAGGGTAACCGCCTCTGTTAAGGGCCAAACAGAGGCTGGTGAAGCGGATAGGCCTTTACTAGACAGATTGAGTGGAACTGCAAATAACTACAACATAACAGTTAACAACCAGAGTTTCAAATCACTTATTGATACAGGAGCCATGGTTTCAACCATATCAGAACATGCTCTTCATTCTTTGAAGAATAAGCCTGCTCTTTTACCTTTGACAAACCTTGGTATTGAACTTTCAACAGCTGATGGTTCAAAATTGAATTATATTGGATACATTGAATGTTCAATACACGTTTCCTTTTTAAAGAAACAGTTTGAAGTTCCAATACTTGTTATCCCTGATAATGAATTTACAGAAGATTGTCACATTATCATTGGAACCAATATAATACGTCTCTTTAGGGATTCTCCTTCAGATTCAGTATCTGGTATTATTCCTAATGAATGGCAAGTTGCCATTGATAGCCTTAACTGTGTTACATACACTGCCAAACTTTCAGGCAAGAAACCAGTTAATGTAGGACCATATGAGCAAATAACATTGAATTGTGTTGCTCGCAATATATGTCATGACATCCCACAAGTTGTCCCGGAGAACACAGTGAATAACACCTCCGGGTACTCTGTTTGCCCCAGAGTAGTTAAACTTAAACAGTCTGGATCTTTTACCAGGAGTGCTGTAAGAATTTGCAATATGACTGCAAAGAGTATTCGTCTTTCTCCGCAAAACAACATATGTCAACTAACTGAAGTGTCAGTTATTGATGATTTTGCTTCTGAGTTTTCAAACGTCCCCAGTACAGATCAGTGTTTAGAAGATCTAGGTGTGAAGGTCAATACTGAAAATCTTACACCTGACCAACTACTCCGAGTTCGTCAAGTTTTAGGCAACTGGAACCATGTTTTTTCCAAAGGACCGACCGATATAGGTCGCACTAATCTTCTTAAGCACAAAATAGTCATAGAAGACCCAACCCCTTTCAAACAACCTTATCGAAAGATACCTCCCGGTCTATATGAGGAGGTAAGGCAACATATTAAAGAAATGTTGGCCGCTGATGTAATCAGAGAGTCAGACAGTCCTTTCTCCAGCAATTTGGTATTGGTGAAGAAAAAAGACGGGTCATTGCGATTTTGCATTGACTGGAGATTTCTCAACTCCAGAACTAGGAAAGATGCATATATGCTTCCTAGGTTCGATGATTCCGTAGACTCTCTGGTTGGCTCAACCACGTACAGTAAACTGGACCTCCGGTCAGGTTACTGGAACGTTGAGGTAGAAGAAGACCATAAGCCTTTCACCGCCTTTTCAGTAGGTAATCTTGGTTTCTACGAGTGGAATCGTATGGGCTTTGGTCTTACGAACGCTGCTGCCGCCTTTCAGAGATTGATAGAGAAATGTATGGGTGACCTACATCTCAAAGAATGCATAGTCTTCCTTGACGACATTCTCATATTCTCGAAAACGTTCGAGGAGCATATTAATCGTCTAGAGGCAGTGTTTTCTAAGCTTTCCCAACATGGTTTGAAGCTTAAACCCTCAAAGTGTGAGCTTTTTATGCCCTCAATTTCTTATCTTGGACATATCATTTCCAAAGAAGGAATACACACAGAGCCCGAAAAGATTTCTGCCATTAGAAACTGGCCAGTGCCGAAAAATGTCAAGGAGTTACGCCAATTTCTTGGATTTGCCGGCTACTACCGCAAATTTATTGCATCTTATGCCAGTATAGCAGAGCCTCTTAATGCCTTGCTTAAGGGCCACTGCACTAATGGTGTGAACAGATCAAAGAAGAGAAAGAAAAAAAGTCCCACAGAATGGATTTGGGGTGAGTCCCAACAGCAGGCCTTTTTAACTCTGATTGAAAAGTTGACTACTGCCCCAGTTCTAGCCTTTGCTGATTACTCACTGACCTTTACCCTCCATACAGATAGCTCAGGTACTGGACTGGGTGCAGTCCTTTACCAAAAGCAAGACGGAGTGGAAAGAGTCATCGCATATGCAAGTCGAGGTCTGAAACACAGTGAGAAGAGATATCCAGCCCATAAGTTGGAATTTCTAGCCTTAAAGTGGGCTGTGACCGACAAATTTAACGATTACCTAGAGGGTAATTCCTTTAATGTCGTTACAGACAACAACCCGCTGACGTATGTGCTTACCACTGCGAAGCTTGATGCTACCGGTCACCGATGGGTAGCCGCTTTGGCAAACTACAACTTTACCCTGTCTTACAGGCCCGGAAAGTTGAATGCAGATGCCGATGGACTGTCTCGGATCCCAGTTTCCTCAGAGGTTATTAAGGCCATATGTGTGGCAGTAACAGCCAACATCCCATTAGCAGGAAGTGTTTCGACTGGCAACATCCCTTCTTCGGCCGAGGAGGAGATGATCCAGTATGAAAGCTTGCAGAAAATTAAATGGGTAGTGGAACAGAAAAAAGACACGGTTGTGTCTAGTGTGTCTGACCTAATTAAGAGTGGTTTTCGCCCAAGGGAGGAGGAACTCCGGCAAGAGTTTCTCAATGTACAGAAATTCCTTAGAGAATGGAATCGTCTCTGCATAGAAGACAATATTCTGTACAGATCCACTTCCCAAGATGGTCAGCCCATCAGGCAATTAGTCATACCAGAGTCTTTTCGCGCTCTTGCCCTGAAAGGAGTTCATGATGACGTAGGTCATCCAGGAAAAAAAACTCTGTGGCTTGCAAGGCAACGGTTCTATTGGCCTGGCATGGAAAATGATGTGAATGCCAGGGTGGAACATTGTGGGCGCTGTATACGCAGAAAGTCACATATTCAGTTAGCTGAATTGGTCCCTATTCAAACATCTAGACCTATGGAATTAGTCTGTATTGATTTTCTGTCGTTAGAAATGTCTAAAGGCGGGTATTAACATATCTTGGTTATTACTGATCATTTTACCAGGTATGCTCATGCGGTACCCTGCAGAAATCAACTGGCACAGACTACTGCCAAGGCACTGTACGACAATTTCTTCAGGGTTTACTCCTTTTCTGAAAAACTACACAGTGACCAAGGTAGAAACTTCAAGAGTAAGTTAATACAAGAACTTTGTAAGATAGCCGGCACAGCAAAGACTCGAACTTCGCCATAGCATCCTCAAGGGAATGGGTCTTGCGAACGTTTTAATCAAACGCTACTTAAAATGCTCGGTACTCTCGAAGTGGACCAGAAAGCTGACTGGAAAACCTATGTAGGACCCTTGGTACAGGCATATAATGCGACCAGGAGTGAGTCCACAGGATATTCCGCACATTTTTTGATGTTCGGGTGGCATCCCAGGCTTCCCATAGATGCATATATGGGTACAGGACCACAGATCAGTCGTACCGATCGGCATTCTTATGCTGAAAAGCTCCAGCAAGCCTTCAGTCCGCTTATAAACTAGCAGCTGAAGAGGCTGGTAAAAAGGCCGCAAAGGGCAAAGTGCTCTACGACCGCAAGGTCACTGCGTCCAAGCTTGAAGTCGGAGACAGAGTTTTGGTTAGATCTGTTGGTCATAAAGGAAAACATAAATTGGCAGATCGTTGGGAAGAACCTCCTTATTTGATAATAAGTATTCCCAATAAGGATATGCCAGTGTACAATGTTAAACGTGAGGACGGACAAGGCAAAGAGCGTAAACTTCATCGCAATATGTTATTGCAGTTTAATGCCCCAGTTCCTGTCCCAGTGCCATGTCCGCCTAGACAAGACCGCAAGGTTATGTCTAAACCCAAAACCCGTAGAAAGCCTGTGGAACCGCTTACATCATATGTCTCTAGTTCTGAATCTGACACTTCGTCAATTAGCTACATTATTCCCCAACGTAGGCAGAGATCTGCACCAACAACTAGTTGGAGGAATAACAGCTTTCAACCTCCAATTTCTCCTATTTCTGAAGGAAAATCTTTATCTACCCTCAGAACCGACTCTGTGAACAGTACTCAACCTGTTATAGAGCAAAGAGATGCCTCGGTCTCAAGTCCTACTCTGCAGGAACCCGTTTCCTCTGCAGATACCAGGAATGAGATTGAGCGGTTGGATGGCCCTACAACGCCCAATCAAAATTCTGAGGTTAATGATTCTCTGCAAGAAACGGACCTGAGTAATTCTGCTCGGCAGGAAACCGTATCATCTCGGTCAGATACTAGTTCTGCATCCGTGCCCAACAATTCTCGGTTGGAAGCAATGAATACTACTAGTCTTCCACTCAAGTCAATTCTGGACCAGGTGAACTCAGACCCACCTCTGATGGATGATAAACTAACCCATACGATGGCAGTACCATCGCTACAGCAAGACGACGGTGGTTCTCGAAGACCAGTTCGAGAACGAAAAGCCCCAACTCGATTTGGACAATGGGTATATCTTCCCATTCAAGTTAAAGACCCGGACACCATCGAGTATTTTATTTAAACCGATGGAGTACAACGGTTATAATACGTGAATTTAGTAGTATGCTGATTTTAATTTTAAAATCATTGTGGTTGTTTTTATTGTTCACCAGCAAGTTGAACTGAAAACGCTGTTTTTTGTCATTAAATTCTGAAAGCGGAATTTTATATGCTGTATTATAATGTATTCATATAGACAGATTACATTGATACATTATCGCAGTAATTTCTTCTTGACATATGAAGAAAATAGTTTTTATTGTCGGTTTAACATATTTAGTGTGTGTGGTGTTGTATTTTCAGAAAGTGATATTTCGCAAAATAGCGAAGAACTGGGTTTTTTCTTTAAGGATTTTTTTTTGGAAGTCCGTAGTTTTCCTTATGTTATATTTTTCTACAACCAATCTTTACCCACTTTCTTTGCTACAGTCGGATTTAAATGTAAAGTATTTCTTTCAGGATATTCTCATGTAACTATTATCTTATGTATTGCAGCTAAAAATGTTTGGGACCATTTCTCTCCTTAGGAAGGGAGTATGTCAACAGGTGTTTATTTTAACAATATGTCTACTGTACCTTTAAAGATAGTGCCTACATTCCATTTAATTATAGTAACCACTGAACCTTAGCATTTGTATTTACCTGGACAGTTTAGACTGGACACTGAACTACTTTCAGTGTACATGTATATTGTATGTATATTTATAGTATGTGTATGAATGTGGTATGATGTGAATAGGTTACCTAACCAGTTACCTAACCTTGTTCTTTTATTAGTTTCTCGCCTAAAAACCCTCTCTAATATCACTTTTGTCACAGATGTCATCGGAGTAGGTTATACTTTTCCAAGAAAATACTTATGCATTGATAGCCATAAGTTGATTACTTTATTTGCCTGCCTATACAGAGTAAATATAGTGAGGCCATTGCCTGGTATGTATTGTTTTATTTAATTTGTATATAATTGTGAAAAGATGTATTTTGCTGGACATGCTGGAATGAAGGAATAATTACTTTGTACATGTTTTTGTATTTAAGTTCTAATGTTATTTCTTTTGTAATTCCATGCTGTTAGTCCCACATTAATAACAATATAGAAACCTGCAAAGGACGTAATCTTATACATTACAAAACCCTTACAATACATATTACATTCTTGTGAGGGTGAGTGAATATTTTCAACCTTCAGAAAGAAATTGTCTACCTCGTCTCCATCTTGGTTGACATTATTTTACTCAGGTAATATTCACCCTCACAGGAATGTAATATTCTGGATAGCATTGACATAATAAAACAGGTAATTATTTATATTTTGATAGAATTGCATCAAATAGAGAATTATATTCTATTATTCAATAAGGATAAAACCAATATCTAACAAGTATTCTATTAGGAAAGATAAAACACGGGCAATCATATTTATATTGATAAAAACAAAATGACTCTGTTTATCAATTTCTAATTAACAGTTCCGTTGTAAAGATGCAAATTGCTCAAGTATAACTTAATCTTAATAATCACACTAAAATTTAGTATTTTTTCTTCTTAATCTATGGTTTTAGAGTTCTCAGTATCAACCTGTTTTGATCAGTGATTTAAGTTTTATTTTGGGGGAAAACTGTTAAATGTCTCCTTTTTTGTATGAATAATATATATTTTATTAGCTAAATAATACATTTAAAAAAATATGACATCATATTAATTTAGTGACATCACTGTCTTGTCATAAGTTTCATTTGAAGGCAAAAGCTCTGTAAGTGCACTTACAGAGGTATTGTTTGTGCACTTACAGAGTGTTTGCATTGAAACGTTCAATGCAACAACTCCGTAAGTGTACTTATTGGGTTGTTGCATTGAACTTTTTCATGACCGCAGATAATGAGTTGTGCATCAAATGAAATAAAATCCCGAAAAGTGCCAAATCAACTCTAATCTTTTGACAGAACATGTCAGACAGACAGACAGACAGACAGACAAAAAAAAGTGATTTTCTGAAAATATGTCGCTTACAGAGTTATTGTGTTGATGGGACGAGTTGTTGTATTTTTAGTAACAGTGAACTTAACCTTGAACCCAGTGACCCCAAATGCAATGCCATGCTTCCTTTTCAAATAAGCTATTTACACATAAAGTTTCACTACAATATCTCATTCCTAAGTAAAGTTATTTTTCTATTTTTAGTAATAGTGACCTTGATTCAATATTCAATATGAAATAGGATCAACATGTGCACCTATATTTTTCAGGTGTACTTGACTAGCAAAAATCACTGTATTGCAAAGTATAGAGAATACTGTGAAAAATTAGCAAATATTGCTAGTCTGTTTGAAGAACGGTGAAAGTCTAATAGATCATTTAATACCCAAAGAAAAAGTAGATTGTGTTACTAATTGTGAAGTTTCAGATTATCAATCACTGGATGTTTCTAATCATCGTCCTGTTTTTTCTCGATTAGAATTTCAAGATTTAGTGACTTCAAGTATATTACAAAGTTTTTGTTAAAGACTGGTGTTAATGACAAACACTGGAAACTGTCGGACCTAGCAAGATCAAAAATTGAAATAAAAGAAATAACGTAAATGTAAATTGAAAGTATATTACAGCAAGCCAATAGGTCAAAAGCCTGTGAGGGAAGATAACGTTTTTATATTTGATTTATGGCAGTAGTATCATTAAACGGTTATTGTTAAAATTATTTACAGCAATGCTTAAGTTTTCATACACACCAGATACAATGAAACGTGGTGTTATTGTTACGCTGTTCAAAGGAGGTAAAACAGACATAAGGGATCCCAACAATTACAGAGCAATAACACTTTCATCTGTATTCCCTAGACTTTACGAAAATATTATTTTGGTGAGGTTACAATCGTGTAATAAGGTGAATATTAGCCATTTGCAAAGAGGGTTGCAAGAAAATGAAGGGTGCTTGATGTCTTCATTTTCTTTTCCCTTTTGTTTACTGTTTCGTCTGTACTACTGATGCAAAACAGGCATTTGATGATCGTGTTTGGCACGATAGTTTGTAAATTTGTTTGATCTTGGAAGAATCGATACCGATATTAACAAGGCAATTGCTAACCTTTATACGAACATGAAAATCTGTGTTAGATTCAATTGCATATTTTCTGAAACGCTAGACGTTAAACAGGGTACCCGTCAAGAAGAAATATGTAGCCCATATTTGTGTCTAATTTACATAAACGGATTAATTCAAAAGCCAGATAATTCAGGTTTGGGATTCTATATAATAGATATAAGGTGTGGCTGTCTAGCAGTAGCCGACGACATAATCCTGATTTCTTACTAAAAAAACGGACTTGGTAAAATGATGGATATTTGTTGGCAATATTCATGCAATCCAAAATAAATGAGCAGTGGTTGTCTTTAATGAAAGTAAACGGGATTATGAAACAAGTAATAGAACTTGGAAAATTGGTCCTCACAAGGTGAAAGAAACAGATAATTGTATTCTTTTTTGGTATAAATTGTAATACATATATGAATATAAAAACAAATGTAACTGAATCATGTGCGAAACTTCGACATACATTTTTAAGACTTTTAAACTCAGGTATACATGAAAATGGACTGCATCCGATGACCTCCTTAGAGATGTATGAATATATTATACTTCCATATGGATGCGAGGTATGTCTCGAACAAATATTTTACGATTAGAGAGAGCTTATTGCTTTTGTATCAAATTCATGCAATCTATTCTGATATTTCGTTAAGTCTTATTGGAGCAAACACATTAGAAAGCGAATTAGAGGCTCGTAAGTTAAGGTTCTTTGGTCAACTATGCCGTTGCGTATTTACAGAGACATCTTTCTTTTTAAACTTGTTTATTTTATGCAAATCCGTTGGAGAAAAAAGGTTTATTTATCGAATTGTACATAAATATTCTTTATTGAATTTTATGAAAACATTTTGTAATTGTCCTTCAAAATGTGCGTGGAAGCGAGCCATCACTAAAATCAGCGTGTGTTAAGGAGGAATCCGAATGGAATGGGAGACTTCAATCGGAAAGCAATTTAATACCGTATTTACTTGTTAAATGCAGGTTACAAGATACATTCAAACTATGGCAAATGTGCAAGGATTTTCCAAAGTATAAAGCAAAATGTCAATCAAGGATTGTTATTATATCGAAATTGTTTACTGATGGCGCGTATACATGTACCCAAACATGTAATAAATGGAAGCGAACCGTCAGTGCTCGAGTAGTCTACTGTCTGTTTAATGAAACTGTTAGAGATACTTTATGGAAAATGTTATATACTAGTATGGGGACTGTGGTGTTTAAAGAATGTGTCTCTTTATCACCAAATCTTCATATCTTAGACCACGATAGCTGGTCTGCAACCTCATGTAATGGATGACATATGTAATCTATCATGTCTCAAATAGCTGAAAATTCATTTGATATGATGTGGTGAATCGCGTGAATATTGAATCACGTTGAGTTTAAATACAAATAAAAAACACACGTTGTACCCTTGTGCAGTAGTTTTGTATATCGTTTGGATACGAAATAAGTAATGTGATATATCTATAATTGTTTGGGTGCATATCTATTCATATATATTATCACAATCTTAAGTGTGATTATCACAATTTTGAGAATGATTATTAGACCGTAGATGTTGTATTATTTTCTGTATTAATAGTGTGATTGTCACAACATTAGCATTAATATTCCACTATCTTTCACATTCTGCAAGAATGTGTGATGTGGGTTGCACTGAGTACTATATGGTGTGATCATCACAACATTAGCAGTAATATTCCACTATCTTTCACATTCTGTAAGAAAACCATGTGTGATGCGAAATATACGCAATGCTATAGGGTGTGATTATCATAGTCTTAAGAGTGATAAACTGTGATTAAGGTCCATGATCTTTCACATTCCGCTTTATAGTGTGTGACGTGGAACCGCTTATCATAGTTAAGTATGATTTAACTTTATATAATATGTACATTAATATAATATCATTGTGTACGTACAATATGTGTTATGCTATTATCTTTCATAATTTTGTATGACGATTTTGTTTTTCTGGTAAATCTCTTATGTAAGTCTCCTACTCTGAAGAAAACCATGTGTGATGCAAAATATACGCAATGCTATAGGGGGTGATTATCATAGTCTTAAGAGTGATAAACTGTGATTAAGGTCCATGATCTTTCACATTCCGCTTTATAGTGTGTGACGTGGAACCGCTTATCATAGTTAAGTATGATTTAACTTTATATAATATGTACATTAATATTAATATCATTGTGTACGTACAATATGTGTTATGCTATTATCTTTCATAATTTTGTATGACGATTTTGTTTTTCTGGTAAATCTTTTATGTAAGTCTCCTACTCTAGAGGAAATACAGAAATAATTTACTAGAGTTAATAATGTACATAGTATGTAGTCACGATTGTGTCATATTCATCTTAAAGGCATTTTCTGTAGTTTTTCATGCGCAGCATTTTGAGCGACTTCTCTTCTAAAACTATTGGATGGATTTTCCTAAAAATTTACAGGAATAATGCTCTTGCTGTCTAGTTGTATTTATTGTCTTTTTTTTTCTTTTTTTTTTAATCTTTTTTTTATTTAATTATTATTATTATTATTATTTATTGTCTTTATATAATAAAAATAAATGCCTATTATTAGAAACATACATAAAATAGGAAAAATATAGCATTTTGTAAAAATTCAAAAAAAAAAAAAAAAAAATAAGCATAACGGTAGGGTTCCAAAAACCAAAATTAAATCTCAATATGCATGTTGACCTATATTTTTAATAACATATATTGTCTTACTATATGTTCAAATAAGTGCTTAGGAAGTTTGAACAAATTATGTTATTAGGAACATAACAAAAAAGGAAAATATACCATTTTTATATAATTTCATACAATACTTGACCTTTTAGCATAGGGTAGGGTTTCAAAAAAAATTCTAAACAAGCATGGGGACCTAACATTTGTATTGCACATTTTGTTTTTATATATGTTAAACTATGTGCTTAGAAAGTTTAAACAAATTATCTTATTGGGAACATACACAAAAAAAAAGGAAATTGTATCATTATGGGCTAATTTGTGCATACATTGTGGTAATGGTCTCAACAGATTTTGTAAAAATATATAGGTTTTACATAAAGATGAGCTTTAAATGTTATTATAATCAAATGTTCTTTACTTTAATACAATTTTAGCAGAATTGTGACCAATGAATAAATGATTAGACTTCAAAAATGTCTTATTTAGCTATTTCATGGACTTGTTCAACTTTTTGGACAGATTGACATGATGGTGGCATTACACATTATTTTTTGAAATTTTAACAATTATGGTGACCTACCATTATTTTTGCATTTTCTGTCTATATATATATATATAACAGACCTACTGTACAAAAAGTTTAAAGAAAATCTCTTACGCAGAAAAAACTATAGAAAATGTCTTTACTTACGTCTTATGCTTTGTATATATATGTGTATGTGTTTTTATCCTTTCTGTATTATTATATGTATGCTCTCCAATTGGGAGGAAAATAAAAAATCAATCAAACAGTCCCATAAAGTTTCATTCCAATATCTCATTCCTAACTAAAGTTCTTGAGCGGAAAACAATTTTCAATTTTTTTCTAGTAACAGTGACCTTGACCCCAGTGCCCCAAATGCAATCACAAACTTTCATTTCACATAAGCTACCTACACACAAAGTTTTAGGCCAATACGTCATTCCTAACTAAAGTTATTGAACGGAAACCAATTTTCTGTTTTTAGTAAAGTGACCTTGACCCCAGTGATTACAAATGCAATCCCAAGATTTCAGTTCATATAATCTACCTACCCATAACGTTTCATTCTAATATTTCATTCCTAACTAAAGCTATTGAGCGGAAACCATTTTTCCATATTTAGTAACAGTGTATTTTTTGTGTACTTTTTACAATTTCCGTTGCCATAGCAACCACAATTTTTTAAATATTAATAAAACAAAATGACCTGCATGATCTCCTCACCCCTTTTACCTACACACACATTTTCATTTAATTATCTTAAGCATGTTCTTTGTTTTCTTTGTTATCAAACGATCCACATAATTTGTGTATTTGTACTATTTCCATTACCATAGGAACCATATTTTTGTCAGATCAACAAAATAAAATAACGTACACAATTCCCTCATGGCCCTCTACCAACATGCCAAGTTTCATAAAAAATATTTTAAATACTTTTGTCATTATCGCAGGATCCATATTTGATGGACGAACTGACTGACGGACATAGGGATTGACGGACTCCGATGACACACCGGTAGGGGAATAACATATTTGCCTCATATGGCATATGAAAAAAAGATTTATCTATATGGAAAAAATAGGGGAATAAATAGGCTCATATGGCATGCATGGAAACAGAGGCTCATAACTAATAACTATGTGCTTAGAAATATACACTTTTTGTGATACAATTTGAACATTCTCATTTTCAAACTTTCATATCCTCTTTCGAGAATGTCCATCTTATCTCCGAATAGGGACCGCTCTCCTGGCAGTAATAATGTCGCCAGCTGGTTTATAAGTCATAACATGTCAAAGCACAACGCAATTGTTTACATCAGTGTCTTCCCCAGGAATCTTTTGAAGAGTAGGGGCATACGTAACGACAAATGGGAGGTTCATCTGGGTACCATTTTTTTAATGACCGAAAGAAAGAAGAGATTTGGCATATGGGCAAGAATTCAGTAATTAAACCAAAAGGGGAACATTTAAAAATGTTTTTTAAATATCATGGTTCACTTAATGAATTGCATCATTAGTATTTCCAGTCCACAAGGCTTTCAAAAACAACACTTATTTCCAGAATTAACGTTCGTTATGTCTCTGCAGTTGCTAATCTGATCCTGTCAATGTTACATACAGATATGAAGCTCATTATGTCTGTTGGCAATAAGAATGCTTGTTAATGTGTGGTTTATAACAAAACTGTCAGATCTAGATTTTGTTCTAAAAGAATGATTTAAATTGGTAATTACTATGACTAAAGTATACCTATATTTGTGTATGTAACTCATGTTAACGTTACATACACACATTTGAATCTCATTTATTTCTGTTTCAAATGTTTAACTTATTGACCTTGTGCCCCTAAAATGAAATCTACGTATTTTGAAAAATAAAGGCCCCTGTAGACTTGCCATTAAAAAATTTGCAATTATGGGACTGACCACAAATTTGACCGGAAATTATAAAATATCACAACACCGTTTCCAATTTGTATTCACATAAAGATAAAAAAACAAAACAATTAACACCGAGGCGAGATATTTACTTAACCAATTTAAACAATTAAGACAATTTATCATTGAGAACACTAAGTATCTTGGTAGATCACAATTACAAACTTGTTAGGTGCTGCATTTAAATGTTGTGAGCTGGATTGTGTATGTAACGAATGTTGACGGGAAAGGTTACATGAAAATAATCTTGCAAATAGGTCTTGGCATAACCTTGCTCCAAGTTGGCATATTGGGTTTCTCAGTTATTTGGTATATTGTGCAAGCTATACAGAGGTTTGTCAATTGATGATGAGCGCTGCTAAAACCGAGATGAGTTATACTGAAGATGCAATCTATATATACCAAGCAGTCTTGTGAGTATTAACAATGGAGGTGAACTCATGAAGCCGTCGAAAACTTTCCCATTAGCAAACAAATGATATTGACACGTATCTTACAATGCTCGAAAATAAGGAACGTTCACATATAATTATCCACGAAAACAAATATGTAAACGAATGGGCGCACCAGCATCGTACACACAGATGAAAACACGTAAGACCACAATCATCGAAGCTCCCGACGATGTCATCTCAGAATAATCGACTTCTGAAATGAACGAATTATACCAACTCATGGACAGGTTACCCAGTGGACGTTTTATAGCCAAGCCATGGTACAACTCGAGGAAACACGGCGGAAGCATGCATACAGTGATGACCACAGCATAGACTCTGGTTCGGCCTGCATTGGTGCAAACCCTAAAAAAACAGAAAATGAAGAACGAAAGAATCCCGCGCGAGTGGCAATACATGTGCAACACGAATCAAAATCGAAATATGACTATTAAGTATGTTTGGATTATTAAGAAAATCAAATTTTCCTGTATTTCAAGATCTTGTTTGTTTCGAAGTATATTACGTTCTTTTTTTTTTTTGTAACTGAAACTCACCTTGATATATCTGTAACATTGATATCAATAATTTTGATTTCATCAATAAACCCCACAAGTAGAAATATTATCGCAAATGCAAGAAACGATATTTTTTCCAAAATTATATTTAATTAAACTCAAAATATGTTTTCTAGTTGAAATTAGAAAAATAAATTTTGAACACTAAGAATGATGTAATATTTGGCATAATGTACATCTCTCCCTCCAAGGACGTTTTTTCAATAACGATGAGCATGTCATTTTGGAGTAAATTACCTCAATGTGTTTAACGTAACCAAACATTGTTCTGGCCGGTGATGTTAACGTTCAAACTGAAACTCTGACAGAGTCGACAGATTTTAATATGATCTCCTTGATTTTGACAAAAATCAAGAAGCTTTTTCGATCAAAATTTAGCTGTGAAATAGCTACATATTAAACTGTAACGATCATCGTGTGATCAGAAAAAACACACACACAGGTATACGTCTCACAACACAGTTGTTTTTACATTAGTCTTCATATGTAGCAGGGCCTCCCTGGACCACTGTACAACTTCCTGAATGTTCTTAAACATTTTTTCTTTGTTAAACTTAATATCTGTTGCTCGAAATATCCTGCAAAAAACACGGGGTCGACCAATTTGCTTTTTTTGAAATGTCCGTTGTTTGTAGAGACCTTGTTGAATTGGTCTATTTCACTTTCATTTTCAAATGTATCACTACCCAGTATTAGATTCTCAGATATGGGCTAAAACACATTCAGGCATATCCAAACCGGTATGTAATAATCCCTATCACCTGGAACAAAACAAGAGAAAATACTTGCAGATTTTAAGAAATAAAAAAGAACCGAATTACACAGTTCTTACTGTAAACGTGACAATATTTACAAATGACAGTAAACGTGACAGTACTTACACATGACAGTAAACGTGACAATACTCACACATAAAAGTTAACGTGACAATACTCACACATGACAGTAAACGTGACAATACTCACACATGACAGTAAACGTGTCTCACACATGACAGTTAACGTGACAATACTCACAGATGAAAGTTAACGTGACAATACTCAAACATGAGAGTAAACGTGGCAATTTAAGCAATGTTTAGGCTAAAACTCATTATAGTCTGTACGTTTATGACTAAGTAAAATAGGGCTATTACTCCTACAAATATCATCGAACGAAAATTGTTTTTCTTTATCATGTTTATGGTCATATTCACATCATACCAAGTCATCATAGTAAATATGGAAACAATCAGCCTAAAATGAAGGAGGCGTTAAGCACACAGTAATTATCGGACGTACCGACAAAAGAGCGAACATGCGAACGAACGCATAAAACCTTCGGGCAGTATGGTACTCATCTTTGTAAATGAATTATATTTTTAATGCAAGATTGATTTTCAATTGCATTCGTAGGCTTATCATAGCCATTGCTTTTGGCGCCTCCTCATCGCCATCTGGCGGATAACCTACATTTTTCTCATAAATCGAGGTTTCAATAAATACTGATGAAGGTGATCCTTTGAGAGCAACAAACACAATTAAGAGAATAAAGCAGCAGAATCGGTTTGATTGAGTCTGTTCATGAGAAGTAATGAAAGAAGCAACACTTCTCACGCCCCCTAGTACCGGCTTAAGCGGTATTCTACTTCAAAGCCACCTATATCGGGCTCGTACATGTATGCTGATCTATGCTAGACGAACGTATTGGATGCTGAAAACAACTTTAATGCAAATAAACAGGTCGAGAAACTCTACGAAAATCTCATTATGTATGAGTTGTGGGTGATATTTTTTCAAGCTAGTTTTTGCAAGGTTTTCTCATCAAGGGAGAAACACGATGTGACGTCACGCACACCTTCGCTTGTGTTATATTAGGCAAGTGAAAGTAGCAAAACACCCCGGAAAAATTGCAACAGAACATTTTTCAATTGTTCCTAAAACTATATATAAATATATGATTAGAAAACAAGAATTGGACAAATTTGCTCCAGAAGAAAAACATTGTAGCATATTTCGAAATTCAGATAATTGCGCTATCCGGTTACTAGTTCATTTACAATCTTGCCTGTTCGTAGTACAGTTATTTGCATTTGAAAATTGTACCTAAATTAATTCCTGTATGCATTTATACATATTATTTTTTCTATTTATGTTTGGACGATTTTATAAGGTAGATTGACGAGAAAACGATATGTATAAAAACTATTTTAGTATCAAAATGAGCAATTGCGTTTCGTCCTCAGTTTCGTACATCGTTTCGTCACAATATTAATTAAACAAAAATGTCAGCGTACTTCGAGTCGGCACTTCGCAGAATGTACAGCAGTTATTTAATCATAACAGAATACAGTCTTATATCGTCAAGTTCATGTTTTCTTCAGTTTCTTTATGATAGTAACGTAACAGTTGTGACTGTAGATCTGTTTTACTTTCAAAAATGAATATTTGTTCAATTTGCGAGGACAGTCTTGACAATGGACAAGATACTGTTATTTTAATGAAGAAAGGGTGTGATGGTGTAAATAGAGCAAGTATAGCTCGTGGCGTTATGTGTACAGCATGGGCAAAATGTTCATAAAACATGTAGAGCTGCACATATCAGTCCTAAATCAATAGCAGGGCACAGGAAAAAATATGAAGCTACTACAGGATTTGTTTTCCAGTAGGCCTTAGACTATTCAATTAAGAAGAGTGATACAGGCCCTCTTGTGCATCTTGTTCCCAGAAGACTACTTAATACTCTGTAAATGACATAATTTTAGACTGGAGGTCATCTTGAGTAACAGTTTGGCCATAAAACACAAATCTGTCTATCCATCAGCAATTTCAGAAAATAATTCTAGTCTAGATTTGAAACAGTGCAATGACAATTGATCACAGTATATTTGGAATGTATCGACGCTCTAAGATTTTTGTAGGTCGTCCAAGATCGCCAAGTTGGCTAAAACTATGTCAGATTTATGGAAATTTTAAATGTCTAGCAATCGTGCAAATATGCATACAGTCTTTCCTATCAAACCTGCATTCTCAGTACTTTCAGTACTTTGATTTTTATTCAAATTGGCTATATCGTGTAGTACCACGTGATTCAAGGGAGCGACTCGTGCCATTGGGGCCTCTTATTTTATTGTAATGTTATCTTTGTTTGTTTGTATGGTGTTTTACGTCATTGTCAACACATGTAAGGTTATATTTGACTGTCGATTTTTGTGGTGGATGCAGACCACCAACTTTTCCTGTGTAAAACCAGTACTGTACACCTCCCGGCATGTGTAAGAATCGACACTATCTCACTTACAAGTCGAGCTCCCAGTGGGATTCGAACTTAATGATTATCTATTTTGTATCTATGTTCGCCTTTAAAGATGAATGGCAACCCTTTTTGTAGTATTATCAATTAACAAATTTAACACATATGGATACCTAGATATTTATTAGTTAGACTGAAACACAGTCGTATTATATCTAGGTTTTTACACGTTTCAAGACAATATCTTAATAACACACTTAACTTCTTAAGTTTTTGTTCATTATTTGTATTCATCACTTTCTCGAATTTAATTATATTTGGCCGTTTAAAATAGTATGAATGTATATGTGTTTTTCTTTCTTTTTTAAAGTGTTTACAAACAAACAGATAATGGTATTCATCTCCTACTTCTTGAGAATCACATAGCGTACAGAGTCTTTCGTTGAGGGGTTTACTATGCCATCTACCTGTTTCGATAGGTAGTCTATGATTTCTTGTGCGAACTTTCAAAACTTGTCTGAAAAAAAAAATGTAGGAAGAATAGATTAGTAATTTCTTTTTTGAAAACAATTTTTTATAGATACTGCTAGATGATGATATATTAACGGTTGATAGCCATTTTTGTATAAAAACGTTAGCCATTTTTGTATAAAAACGTCTTTGAATTTTTGATTTAACGACCTGCCTCTACATGTCGAAATCCTAACTCGAACTGTTTCTTTCTGGACAAAATTAATTGAAAATAATGAAAATGAAAAACTGTCCACTTTGTTATACTCAGTCATGTTTGTACTTTATGATATTAAACAAATACAGTCCACGTGGATTGATAATGTTAAACATTTAATTATTCAGGTGTCTGGAACTCGCAAACAGTTATAAATGCTGAATGGCTGGTTATTACACCTAGTTCTCCATATATCACTGAGGTGGGTGTTGAACTTTTTAAACTGAATGCATATTTACAGAATTTAAGTTGTACTCGTTCAATAATATCAATATTACCAAATCCCCATAATTCGTATAGTAAGACTGGTTTTACCATTTTATCAAATAGCTCTGTTTGCATATCAACAGGCAAATTTAGAAATCTTATTCGCTTTAGAAGTGCAAATAGAGCTTTATTTCCTTGTTCTGAAATATGTTTTTTTGCAGCTGTATATGCCCCACTCCGGGCCAAAAACAATACTAGATATTTATATTCCTTGACAATTTCTATTTCTTTATTCTGAAAAATGAACTTGACATTAAAAAAAATACTGAAATGGCTTGACTTTTTCAAGCGAAACTTCAACATTTTTTAATTTCGTGTAACACAGTATACTTTGATTAAAAGGTCTACCACATGGCAGTGTTGTCCTTTCTGTAATTAGTTGTGGTCTCTATTTGTACAAAACACGTTGAGATATATCTGGAATATTATGTGGAATTAGGTGTATATAATAGTGTAGTATATTCAATTTTCTGACCATGCGTTTCTTTTTCCTTTCAGTATATATGTGTTATGCTTATGTTGCCTATTACTACTGCCTTGTTTGTTATACAATATAACCTGGCTGGGCGTTATTTATTTACACTGTCCCGTTTTATTGAGATGGCAATAGGGTAAGAGGCCATTTTCTTATTTTGGGGCGTCTATCTTCGGTATATTGATGCATTGTTCGACTATACGTTGTGTCAGTGTTTAAATTTGATTATGGTTGTCAACGGTGTATTTGATGATCAGTGATGCATGCGCACGATAAAATCGTGCTGGATTTTGATTTGATTTGAGGCTCGGACAGGCAACTGTTAACAACAACACATTTTATTTTAGTTTTAATGGAAAGTTCACCTATCAGTAGGAACGCCAGCCCTATGGCGTATGAATATTTATCAAACAAGGTCACGTGATAAAATCGATAACAAAATGACATTATTGGGAAAATTGTCACTGGTCAGATTTATTCACCTCTTATTTATAAACTGTGATTATGACAAAACACAATCACAGATCGTTGTTAAAGTAATAATATTCACAAACTACATTGGTCGAACATAATTGGTGTACACTTCGTGTAATTCTCATTAATAGTTAAAGGTATTTTTCAAAGGGATGAATTTAGGTCGTTTTAAGGTGTAAATTGCCAACAATGCGCTT
The DNA here is from genome assembly GCA_037043455.1 of Cyrtodaria siliqua. Classification (NCBI taxonomy): domain Eukaryota; kingdom Metazoa; phylum Mollusca; class Bivalvia; order Adapedonta; family Hiatellidae; genus Cyrtodaria; species Cyrtodaria siliqua. The sequence continues at coordinate 126,045 of JAWPHD010005001.1, forward strand.
TTAAATCAAAATCGATTTATTTCGTCATTTTAGAAGCGAGAATAAAAACAAATGCATGTACGCGTAGATAAATCTTTCCTCTGTCCATATGCAAATTTTTAATGAAATCGGAGACAAGTACTTTTTTTTCCCCAAAATTAACTAACATGACCCACGGACGCAAAGACGGCATAATGCATATACATTTACAGACGCGACCGGGTACACAAGAAATGAAATAATTCCATTATTTCAATACATATATTTCAAATGTATGTATCCTTGCATTCCAGATTAAATTTCTGATCTATACATGCTTTTGGTTTATGCCGGAGTGCTCAAAATAGGTTTTAACAAACCAAATTGCAACGGTAAAGAGTAAGATAGCACCTTATGTGACGATTGATATTAATTGTAACTGTAAACTAGTGCAATTTTTCACCATATCGAGGAGACTTTATAGTGACCATAATGACGACCATGAAGACCTAAAATGTGGCATTGTTTATTTATCCCCAGCTAATTCAAAATATGCATATGCTGATCCATTTACTGACCTTCAAAACGAGGTATTTAGATACTGTGCTAACAGTAAGCATATACTTTTATTTGGAGATTTTAATGCAAGATGCAATCAAATTGCTGATTATATCCCGACAGATGATTTTTTTACTGAAATGTTTGACTTACAAGACATCCAGAGTGAAGACTCTGACATAATAAAAAACTTTAACTTGTATAACATACCGATAGAAAGAAAGACAATAGATGCAGCCGTTAACAATTATGGTCAACAATTGATAGATTTTTGTAAAAACAACAATTTATTTATACTTAATGGTATAATTGGTTCTGATTATCTAGACACCAAACTAACATGCAAAAATGCTAGTACGGTGGATTACTTTTTATCAACATCTTTTGTGTTTAAACATATTCTGAATCTAAATGTTGAAGACTTTTGTAGTCTATACTCGGATGTTCATTGTCCCATTTCGCTAATATTTAAAACGGCGTTCTCTAAGTGTGAAACCGAAAAAATACAGCAAGAACATATACCGTCTACTAAACGTTGGGACACCAACAAATCTGATTGTTATATGGACAATTTTGATACTGTTAAAGTTGCAGACATAGAAGCTAAATTAGAAACAATGATTGACGAAAACAATTATAACCAATCAGAATTGAATGACTTAGTCACAGAAATAGATACACTATTTGAAAATTGCTCCACAGAAACCTTCGGATATATTCATCAGAATAAAAGTCCAAGGCAAATCACATATAAAAAAACATGGTTCAATCGATTCTGCCGAAATGCACGAAATGTATACCATATAACAAGAAGAGCTTACAATAAATATAAAACCACATATTACAAAAACTTATTAAAAGAAGTCAGCAAACAATATAAAAATAAGTTGAAAGAATCATTAAAAAGATACAACAATGATATGAGTGTAAAACTTAAAGCATTGAAAAACGCAAATCCAAAACAATACTGGAAAATATTAAATGCTAATAAAAAAACGTCACCAGAAACTGCTTCATTAGAAGATTTTTATAAGTTCTTTAAGAACGTAAATGAAAATAATACTGAAGATAATACAGAAATCAATACAAATGATATACACGCTGATGAGAATAACCCGATTAATGATGAAATAAATGAGCCTATTACTGAACAGGAAATAATAACAGCAGTCAAAAACTTACGTAATAATAAGTCTCCAGGCATTGATAATATTGTCAATGAGCAATTAAAGGCATCGGTTCATGTAATGCTTCCTGTTTACAAAAAACTGTTTAATATTGTCTTTGACAAGGGAATTGTACCCGAAAGTTGGACAATAGGAATAATAAAACCGATATTTAAAAATAAAGGGAACCCATGCTTACCAGAGAATTATCGTCCAATTTCACTTTTAAGTTGCTTTGGAAAATTATTTACTAGCATTTTAAATAGTAGATTAAATGCCTATGCAGAAAAATCATACCTCATAAAATCAACCCAAGCTGGGTTTAGAAAAAAACACTCAACAATTGATAATCTTTTTATTCTTAAAAGTCTTATAGATCTTGTTCACGCTGATAAAAAGAAACTGTTCTGTTGTTTTATTGATTTTAAACAAGCGTTTGATACTGTCTGGAGAATAGGTCTCTGGCAAAAACTGCAACATGAGAATATTAATGGAAAATGTTTTAACGTTATATACAATATGTATGACAACATTAAGTCTAGCGTAGTCACTAAGGATGGTAACTCCCCCTTTTTTACATGTTTAAATGGCGTTCGCCAAGGCGAACATTTGTCGCCATTCTTATTTAGCATTTTCCTTAATGATTTAGAGCAATATCTAAATGACAGAAATGTTACTGGTGTAAATAAAGAAACAGTAATTGATGATGTACATATTTATCTTAAATTGTTTATTCTAATGTACGCAGATGATACTGTTATATTTAGTGACAATGAATTAGATCTCCAGCATGCACTTAATCATTTCAAAGTATACTGCGACACGTGGAAGCTTTCTATAAATGTAAGTAAAACAAAAATTATGATTTTTAGTAAGGGTAACCCATCACGAAATAAAATATTTAAAATCGGCGAAGATGTAGTAGAGATAGTCAATGAATATAAATACCTAGGAATCTTTTTCTCTAAAAGTGGATCGTTTAATCATACAAAGAAATATCTAGCAGAACAGGCTAACAAAGCTCTTTTCGCATTATTAAGAAAAATAAAAACAATATCACTACCATACGAAATACAACTTGACCTTTTTGACAAAACAATAAAACCGATCTTAATATATGGTTGTGAAATATGGGGGTTTGGAAATATTGATGTCCTAGAAAGAATTCAGCTCAAATTCTATAAATACATTTTTAATCTGGTAAAATCTACTCCCTCTTATATGATATATGGAGAGATTGGCACAACACCTTTATATGTAGATGTTAAAAACAGAGTTGTAGCATTCTGGTCAAAGCTTATAGATAATATAAATGGCAATGACAGAAATAAATTATCATCCAGCATTTATTTATTAATGTATAAATTTTACTACTCAAACAAGGTCAAATCGGGGTGGATGGACAATATTAAAAATATATTATGTAATTCTGGCTACTCCGGAATTTGGTACAGCCAGTCTTTTACCAATTCTAAATGGCTAATTAAAGCTTCATATCAGCAACTAAAAGATACCTTTATCCAAAGTTGGCTATCTGATATAGAAAGAACGTCAAATACTAACATATATAAACTGTTTAAAACAGAATTTAAACAAAGTAAATATATACAATTACTACCCACTTATTTATGTAAAAATCTAATGGCATTTCGAACCAGAAATCACCAGTTACCCATTGAAACTGGAAGATGGAGAGGTATACCTTCACATCAAAGGCAATGTAACCAATGTAATGACATAGGAGATGAGTTTCACTATCTTTTAGTATGCCCTCAATTCATTGATCAAAGAAAAAAGTACATTAAACCATTCTATTATAACCGCCCAAATATCTTAAAATTTACAGCATTATTATCGCAAGAAAGTTATTCTGAAATGAGAAAACTAAGTTTATTCGTGGATAAAATTATGAAAATCATAAAGGTTCAATAGCAAAATGCATTATAAAACATAACATTGAAAGTCTGTGCTTTTTTTTTTTAACCACTAAAATTTAAACTCGTTTGTGTTTAATTGTTATTTTGTTTAAATCCACGCAATTTAAACTATTTAAAGTTATTTGCATGACCAAACGCACTACTACTTTTCGTTTCGGTAATACGGCGTTCCATTGGTCGACAATTGACAATATTAACGAAATCACAAATCAAAACATGCTCTACATTTCGTTTCGGTAGGGCTGCAGAATTTGTTGCCGTTAAAACTGTAAATGTACTCATTGCTATGTATTGTTGTTGTTTATTGTTTTTCCTTCTCTGTTTGTTTTTCCTGCATAAGAGTGCTTGCGCGCGAGTGCGAGCGTTAGTGTGCTTACTTGCCTGTGTGTATATGTATCCTGGTTGGAGCATAGTTGTTTGTACTCGTTTAATGTTTAAAAACCTGTGCATAAACACTTGGTAGAACAAATGAAATACATTGTTAAATGACAGTAATTTTCCTTATAATATGCATGATAGACAAGCGACATGGATATTTTTAAACGTGCGCAAATCCCGTCAAAGGATACACCAACATTGTTAAATAGAAAATAAATAAACTCACCTTTCAAGGCTGAATATAGGTAATCCTTATAAAATCCGTTATTTGTATGAATAATAATAATATAAAAAAATCAATCCAGTAAAATAAAAACAACTCACGAAATTACACACGTGTTTTTAAATCCACCATTATGATAAAGTAATAGTCCGAAGATACATAATGAATCTTTTCAAATTAGATACCACGAAAAGCGCGCTGCACGGGATTTGCGGACACTGTGTTACGCCCACTGGTCGATAAATCTATTTAACTATTATTTACTTTTAAAGAGTACTGAATTATTTCGGCTCAATAAATATTACTTTATTGAATACATATTTAGCTAATGTAGAGTTTCTGTTACAATCTGAAAATAATAATATGTATATGTTCATACATAACATATATACTGAGTAATTACTTTAACATGTTAGATTAGTATATATAGACAGGAATATCATATCATGTCAGCCACCACCTATACCATTCTTTTCAAATATATTAGTATTAGTATTATCGTTATTATTATTATTATTATTATTATTATTATTATTATTATTAATAACTGCAATGTGTAAGTAGTATACTCATACATTGAATAGACATCTACCCACTTCATTGCTAGATAGTTTGTATATATATATATATAGTCGTTTTCTGATGTATACATGTTTTTGTTTTTCCAATGTGATGACTTGTCGCCATTCATATGTAAATGTATTTTGTAACATGTTGCTTATGCTGTTCATATATGTGAACCTAAGTGAAATAAAGAAGTTGAAGTTGAAGTTGGGAAAGGAAATGAGGATGGTGAAAATATATGTGGCAGTGCTAATTTTCTGAATCCGAAAAAATAGCGAAAAAATGAAGTTTTAACAGCGAGATTGAAATTTTTTTCATGAAAGTGTTCATTGACATGTCTACTATTAAAAACCAAAATTTAAAGTCAATCAGAAAAATGTACTTTTTTTTCCCCAAAATTAACAAAGTACACCGTATTCGCTAAAATATGAACAATCGCTTTTCGAAGTTAATGTACACGCGGGATATAAAACCATGAGATTATGAAATCCTTTTTAAGAGATATATTGATTTCAATATTGTTCTATATTTAATAAATTATTAGAGTAGAATGTTCACAGTTTTTCTCAAGGACACCATTACGGTAGTATCCCTGCAACCCCGCCCCTCATCCCACCCCCACCACCCTCCATACCGTATTGATTAAGTTGTATATAGCTGCGAATGGGCAGTTTTAATCAAATTCGATTTATTTCATCATTTTAGAAGCGAGAGAAAAAAAACAAAAGCATGTACGCGTAAATACATATTTCCTCTGTATATATGTAAAATATAAAAAAAAATCGGAGGGAAGTACTTTTTCCCCCGAAAATTAACGAAGTACACCGTAATCGCTTAAATACGCCGAATCGACGATAAACTAATAACAGTTTAAAAGGCAGAAAAAAGTATATTCTTTTAACTGTTCGTTTAAAACTGAGGGGGCGACTCGAGTTTTAAAGAAAGCAAGATTGGCGTGTGTCCCTTTAAACAAGTAAATAAATGACTGACGAGTAACAGACATGCTATTGTCAGTAACAAACATGATTTTGCGTAGAAGATTGCATAATATAAACATGTGGGCATGACATTGTGTCAATGGAGCACTTGCCAGATTTGTGGTGTTGTGAAACCAAAAAGTGCGGGTCTGTTATATTTATAGGGCATAATTATACAGTTTTATATATATATTTATATATATTATTATTTTATATTTATTTTTATGGTCCCAGAACGCAGTCATACTCACTACTATATTGAAAGTAAATACTGAGTATATATGTGCTCTGCGTTACGATCTGTAGTATTTAAAAAACAGACATATTAAACATTTCCCTGAAATATATATAACGATGATAAATACTATATTCATAGAATTATTTTTTCCTGAAAAAAAAAATACACTTTTGTTTTCAGCAGTTGAAATCTACTATATTCTGCGAATATTGTTACTTTGAAAATTTGAATACGTCTGTTTTCATCAAATAGCATGTTTTGTTTGTTTTAATATTATTGTTTTTTTAATTTATGATTTTTAAAAAAAAATGGATGATCGGAATATGTCTTACACACTGTTGAATCCTGTAATTTAACAACGAGTGGTTTGGTTCACAGGCGACAGTATCGGTGAACAAAACCACTTGTTTTACTGGATTCAACATTGTGCAAGAAAATATTCATATATACTGAAAGGAAAAAGAAACTCAGGGTGCGTATTTCCGCTATATATTGCATATACTGCACACTTAATTCCATATATATTCCAAGGAAATCCCAAGATGTTTTGTAAAAAAAAAAGTGCAGTTAGTTAGAGAAAGGACACAACTGTGATGTTGTAGACGTTTTAATCACAGTACACGTTGTAACAAGAAATTCATAAATGCTGAAGTTCCTCTTTGAAAAATTGAGCCAGTTCAGTACTGTATTTAATGTTAAGTGATTGCAACATTTAAAGCCTAAGTTTGCTCACCTTCTTGAGACAAATGCGCATTCTGACGATAATGAAACTTTAAAGGGGTAACCATTGGTGTGTTCAGTGCTGTTTAAACCTTCTTTCTAAAAGGCTGGCGTGGCGCAGTCGGTAGCGCGGCGGATTTGTAACCGGAGGCCCCGGGTTCAATCCTCCGTGGTGCCATTGAGTTTCGTCGGTGTGTTCTTGGGGAAGACACTTTCCCTTAGCCTCGTCCGTCGGATGGGGACGTAAACCGGGCGGTCCCGTGTATCGGTCTATCCTCCGAGCACGTTAAAGAACCATAGGAATCTATTCGATAATAAGAGTAGGGCACGGTTCCCGGATTCCTATGTATCCTTCCCCTCTCTCTGGGGCGGCTCTATATAACCTATACTGTGTTGATGAGCCGTTAAACAACATTCAATTCAATTCTTTCTAAAAGGACAGACCTAATGTCGCCCTGTACCATTCGATTAGCAGTAGCATATTAAATACGCACCCTGCGTTTCTTTTTCCTTTCAGTATATTATACCATTAATATTATAACATGTGTGTTGTAACATATGCTTATCCTTGGATAGTGGATGTCAGCAGGGAACTTGACGTTTGACCTAAAATCAAAAGGCATCATTCTCTCACCAGATGCACTCAAACCATGAATTTTTATGAGATTTGCTTCTGGGGAAATGGATAGTGCAGACAAGGTGTTCCATAATCATTATTGGGTCACGGCGCCCTTGACCTTCAATTTTTGATATGCACATACTGATGCTTCGTACAAAGTTTTGTCAAAATCCAACAAGTAGCGCAGACAAGATTTGTGACGGACGAACGGAAAGGCCAAATATAATCTGTCTCACCTACCACTTTGTGGTGGAAGACATAATTATAAAGACAATATTTTAGTTCATATGTAAACTTTATTAAGCAAATAATTGAGCGAACATAAACTTCAGCATTGACTCTGGCCAGTGGTGTACATGGAGTCTTCTTCCACATGACGTGCAGCCTTAAAGAAAAAAAAAGTAAATATAAGTCGAGCAGAGTATTCAATTTGAATCAGGTGTTGCGAGGGGGAGCTAGGGCATGTTTAGGGGAATGGGACAGTTTTAAATTTAATTATTGTTTAATGCCTCATCAACACGTTGTTTAGGTTATTTCGAGCCGCCCCAAAGACTCCGATACACAGGACAACCCGGTTTACGTTTCCGAGGCTAGCAGAACACATCGAAGTAACCCAGTGGCGCCAGTAAGACTTGAATCCGTGTTCACTGGATTTAAAGCCGATATTCTATAAACGTCCCATGACCAAAACTGAGTAAATGGCACATCAAATAAAGGGTCAATACGTATTATATTGTGTTTCATATGAGTATATGATTGATCTGACATGATTACAGAACAATTTTAATGTATTTTTCACCCAACAGTACAGCAAGAATCTATTATAAGGAAAGTTAAATCTGACAGAGGGTGCAATGCTCTAAAAACAAATCTTTACTAGAAGGGGAATAAAAAAAAAATCTTGCCAAAAAATCTAAAATAGTTAAATTGTACACGTTTTGTTCATAGGATAGTTTACTTTAATGACTTAGTAAGGTCAATTTTCATGGGGAGAAAACATTAAAATACAATTATTTATTTTCTCTCTCAAAACCTGGTGATGCCGCTAGTTTTAGAAATAAAACACGATTAAATAGGGCAGTTGAGAAGACACTTTTGTAGATGTTTGGTCTGTTCTGATGTGAAAATGTGTAAAACAGACAAAAGATTGGAAATTTCCTTTGTGTCCCTTTAATAAATTGGGGACCCATCACATAGAACATAATCATATTGTAATTTGTTGATGTTAAAGGGACACACGGCAATCTTGAAGTATTTATCAAGCATTAACATTAGCATCTCCATTTGTTAACCTGGTAACCTCACCTCATCCAACCAAGAGTCGCATTTCAGATCAGAATATGTAAGATGCAGGCATCATGTCTGTGAGACTGATGTCTCCCTATGAAAAAATAATGACACAGTGTATAAACGTAATTGCCAAATTTCATTTGGATCTGAACATTTCGCTGAAATTAAAAAATAATTTAATAGATCTATGTATTCAATTCTTATTTCTATGTACTGTTACTTAGAAAATGTGTTCATCAGGGCTTTTTTCCACAAAATTGGGAAGAGGCCCAGGCCTGTCCATTTTGGGGAAAAAAGACGAGCTTATTTCTCATTTTGGAAAAGATGTAAGATTTTACCAATTAAGTAAATTTGACAATACTATGCTTTATTTATATTTTCAGCCAACAGTTATTATAATTACTGTTTCTCAGTCAGAACTGACTCCACAGACAAAAACACAATGCAGAATTAATGCTTTTTCTCAAATGCTTTCTGATTGGCAAATATTTCTGCCATAATTGGGGGAAAAACAGTCAAGTTCTCAATTGGGAAAGGGCCTTTTAGAGGTGTCTCTGTTACATAAGGTAAAAAAGCCCTTTTCATGGTACACATATCACTTTAGCGGAGTCAATCACATAAAATAGAACTGAGATGTAGTGTATATTTTGTTTTTAATTGAAAACCAAGTGTTGCAGTATTTAGCATTTCAATGAATACATTTTAAGTAGGGTTTGTAGAGAAATATGGGGGCAGCCTAGGCCTTTTTACCAGTTTTGGGGAAGGGGCCTTTTGCTCTTAATTGGGGGTGGAATACATAAATGGGGAATGAAATTTCCAAGGTAAGTTTTAAAAAGGGGGTAAGTCTGCATGCTTTTAATTGAAATGAGATGTGGGAATAGGGCCTTTTGCAGGCCGCTTCTCAAAGAAGGGTAAAAAGTCACCGGGGAGGTTAGATGCGTCAGCTGCCTGTGGATAAATGTAGAAAAGGGGAGGTGTGCAGGGATGTGGTTTAGGAATTGCTGTGTCCCATTGCCATGCAGCATATGTGGGGTTTGACACCTGGCCATTAAGGCATAACATAAGGTGTACACCCTTCACAGGGTTCAGGGTCTGAGGGTCTCCCAGCAGTTTTGGGGAACACGGGAACATATTTTTTTAGGGAACAAAGCAAAACGTTTTGGGATCAACGGGTCGTGAGTGTCAGGGAACAATGGAACATGGACCACCCCTGGAAGGGCCTCATGTCAATGGCTACAGGTCTTGTTATACAAACAAGAATGATTCTGAGAGAGGAATCATATGAATAATTCAATGAAATCAACAACTGTCACGGACTGATCCAGTTACTGTTTACTATTTACAACAGTTTTTCAACCATTATTAACACCATCGATGTGCCTTGGCAAATTTCAAGAAAACACTGCATAAACAAACCAAAAAAAGAGTTTTACATGTACACATTTAAACTCACGTGTTATTTTTGCCTCCAGAGTTCTATGACAGTCAACTGTTTTCCTTCATTACGTTAACCTGTGAATATTTCCAATTGTTTATCCCAAGCTGTGAACACCCTGCAATCAGATATCGCTATCAAAACTCAGTGGATTCAACGTTTACCAACGTGTTAACACATTCTACGTATTGATGACGTAATCCAAAACTGATTTTACAAAAGTGTTCACTCCTGTAAACTAGGTACGCGTAAAATTGATAACTGCGGTCTGAATCGACCTTTTTACAAAAAGAAAATGGCGGAGTTTTGTGATTTTTTTAATGAAATAGTCCGGCAAACACTAAAAAAATAATCCATAGTCGCGGTGGTATCAAAATGATCAAAAAAGCTGAAAAAAGCTGAATAATTAGTTCCTGGCGTTCCCACTGTAGTAACAATTTAAATTTTAACCTGCTTGCATTAAAAATTAAATAAAAGTGTCAGTTTTCATTTTGTCTTCGTTATTCTATCAAATACTTAACTATATTATAGATGCACTATTATCAACTTTAAGTAATGTGTAAAACAATTTCTTCTGAACTATTTTAATAAATAATATTAATAATTGCACAAATGCAAATTATGCAGAAAAATTGACCGAACTCCAGAAGTTTTAAACAAATAAAGACTGCCTGGTGTCCCTTTAACACAACTTGCTTTCGCATGTATCCAGTACATGTAGTTTACACGAGCTCATATGACAATCACGCTGCATTATAACTGAAAACCATTTTTACTCTAACTTTGAACAGCACCGTGCAAGCATAACACGTGTGGTAATGCAAGCTCCATTTAAAGAACTACACAAGTGCAAACAAGTTTTGAAAAGGCTCCCACCTCCATATGCGGCTTGACATTCTGAAGTCGTCGGTATCAATTCACTTAGAGCTGCTCAAGGGCACGACTCACATTTGAGGCCTCTCTGAAAAACAACATCGATCCAATGTCAGTGATCAAACACATAGTTTATCCTTTGTTATACATAATGTAACATATTTAAAAAAGAAAAGAAAAGAAAAAAAGAAGAACTAAACTGAACAAAGCATGAATACTACCTCTGCTCAATTACACGGTTAATGTAATAAAAACATCTCTCATCATTCATTATACATGTAAAATATAATGTAGCTTGAATTGGTGATCCATTAAAAAACACTGTTCCACTTTCACAGCATATTTCCAGCCCATGGAATAGTCATTTCTTTTGAGACACACTGGATGCAAGTGTAGTAGCTCCACCTCCTTAAAAGCTTTTAAGTGAAGTATACTTTCTCGAAAGTTGGCCTTTTTTTTCGCAACAGAAAGTATCTAGTAAATGTAAATAAATGTAAATTCAAAATCACTTCATTGTCTCAAAACTCTGCTGTACATAAATATGAATCTGACCGAGATTTCAATCATGTTTACATTGTTTCAATGGTAGTTGTATCGGGTTATGTATTCACGAATGTGCGAGAAAATGGGATAACGTAACGATATAGAGACAACGCTAACAATTTACATTCATGCATCTGAGGGGTGGGGGTGAAGGGGGTTTCTAGTTTCCCTACCACCTCCTTGTTTTCGGTATGCAAGCTCCATCACCTCCGCCCGCCTACACACACACACTTGGTTGGGTGTGGGGTGGTGGCGGGGGTTGCGGGGGACATTGATGGCATTTCTACTAGTGATTGTTTTATTCCACGACACGTTCTACAGTACATCCAGTTACTGGAAAGATCGGAGTACACGAAAAACACTTACAGTGATTATGAATTTTCTATTATACAGCATATATACCACTTTTAAGCACTATATTTGGCTAAATATGTACGATCTAAAAGTGGTGTGTACTGTTTATTAACAAACACATTTTAATGACAAAACAAATACCTTGATAATGGACCTCTAGCAGCAGACAGTAATCCCAAATCCAATTTTCACCAACATGTCAATTTCACGTGTCAAGTTATGTCACGGTGACCTGTCGGTCACTAACACTGCATCGTGTTTACACATAATGGAACGTTATTTCGTCCGGTAAGGTATTAGTTTTTACATAATCTACGGTATAAAACACTGTACGCGTGTTGTAAGACTCCATAGGTACCCGTAGTGCTCGCCGACGTAGCGCGCCCAATTTCGGGTGTAAAAAAATGGCGTCTGTTTTAATTGAAAATTCATAAAATAGTCCGTAAAATACAAAGAAATAGTCCATGTTCGCGGAGTTAAAATGCGAACAGAACTGATATGTTATAGGTACGTGGCGTTCCTACTTATTGTACTGAAGGTAGTATATTCATATATGTACGCTGTTTAACATGTATTCTTCTATTACAGTTTTTGACAATTTTCTGTTGTCATAGAGATGCATAACGTTATGAGTAAGAGAGGTGGAGCGCCTGAATCGACGATTATACCGGTGTGATAGGAGCAATGGTTCTGGACATTACATATACGTGAAATTATTTTTCCTAAACTGTGTCATAAAGACTCTTAGCCATTCTACACATATGGCAATATTTTTTTTGGAGGAACCATTGCTATTGTGCGAATGTTTAAATATATATGTAAAACATAGTTGCCTGATTAAATAACAAACCTGTCCGGGGCCATTCCTACTTCTGTATTTATTCTTTATTGCATTCTTATGAAGTAAGATGATAAAAAATATGTTTGGTTCTAGAATGAAATGGGAGAGAAAACAGAAGTGTGTGTATGTGTAGAGCTATTGATCGTTATCACATACATGCAAAACAAAGCAGTAACCTGTGTTCTTTATCATCAACACACTATATGTAAGACTCTACGTCAATTATAGATATTTGGATATAACACGTACAGTGGTTAATTTGGTTCGGACACGCATATTTGAAGGTACGTGTATCAGATTATTATTGTTTAAAGGGACACACGGCAATCTTAAAGTTTTCGATAAGCATTAAACGTCTCAGTTTATTAATACAGTATCATTTTGACGTTTAACCTGCTGATATATATTTGAAATACAATTTTCAGTTTAACTTGTGTGTAGTTATTCTACCACAGGATTGAATATAATATTGGTAACATTTAATCAGCTTTAAGTAATATGAAAAAATAATTTGCTTTATACTATTCTTATAATTAATATTAATGATTGAACAAATGCAAGTGAGGTAGAAAACTAAAGGGACGCCGTGAGTTTTTAGAAAATCAAGATTGCCGTGTGTCCCTTTAACATGTATGTTATGTAGCTTATTCACAGATGCAGGTCAATCTGTACCGCATCACGTACTAACAGCTGTTGCCAACTATTATCTGTGTGCTGTTGTGTATACCACAGACATAATAACATACGTGTTTATAAATATATACTTTGTATCGCAAACTTATAGTATTATTATACCCCCGCTTTCACAAAGTGAAGTGGGGCTATATAGGAACCACGTTGTCCGTAACGTCCCGTCGTGTTGGGGCTAAATAGGAACCACGTTGTCCGTAACGTCCCGTCGTGTTGGGGCTATATAGGAACCACGTTGTCCGTTACGTCCCTGTCGTGTTGGGGCTATATAGGAACCACGTTGTCCGTAACGTCCCGTCGTGTTAGGGCTATATACGTCTCACACCACAATTAATTTTCCATAGGGTCCCATTGTAACGTTTTTGTTCGTGGCATAGAGATAAAAAAGATTTTGCAACATGGTTTTATGCTTAAATTCTTCATTGATCCAATATCTGCATGTTATTAACTTTTAACAAATATTTACCAGATTGAACTTTTTTTAATTTCATGTTTGCGTGACACCTATCAAAATTGAGATAAAAATACAACCCCGTGGAGATTTGACCCATGATGTGTAAAATGAGGCAGAATTAGCTAGAAATCTTATATCAACATGCATTTTTCTGTGATCTCTTCCTAAAATGCTGTAGATTTAGAACCTGGTAAAGATAAATCAATGTATCCTGTAAAATGTTGAAAAGCGAACTTGTTTTTTTTTATCTACCTCCTTCATCTGTAGGGCAGGAGTATTCAAGGGAGATAATAGTGTTGTGAGTCCTATAGGAACCACGTTGTCCGTAACGTCCCGTCGTGTTGGGGCTATATAGGAACCACGTTGTCCGTAACGTCCCGTTGTGTTGGGGCTATATAGGAACCACGTTGTCCGTAACGTCCCGTCGCGTCGCGTAACATATTTTTGTTCCGTCCTGTCGCGTCGTGTAATACATTTTAATTACTTGCATTCCACAAACAGCAATGGGTTGTTCCCACACTTCATATACACATAGCAACTGATCAAAAAACGGGGGACGGGGGTATTCATCTTTATTTATATATATATTTTATATCACATATTGTTAATATTATTATGTCTGTGTTTATATATATTTTGTATCACATACTGTTAATATCGTATGTCTGTGTTTATATCGTTTGTCTGTGTTTATATATATTTTGTATCACAAACTAATTCAATTTCACCAGACATTGAGTTGATAATGTCTATTGAATCCTTGGCTATCTTAAAATATACCTAGGAAAACTCATTAAAAAAGGATATTCATATGAAATATATACGAGAATAATATGAATTTTCATAATTATGTGGTTTTCATATGTGGCAAGATTGGTAGTACACAACATCAACGCATGTCGACAGGAGTTTTAGCCGTTCGATCCACAGACATATTAATAATATTTGTTATTAGGTCTGTGTTTGATCAAATGCTTTACTTGTGAATGACATCATGTACTGCGACCTCTTCTGACACCGTTCTGGTCGTTTTATTTATGGGAAGACCCTTTAACTAATGTTGTGAGAAATGTGTGGCCCGACTTTATCGCTATGCAAATATTTATTGGCAATAAAATATGTGTTATAGTTACTTCAGTCCGCACTTAACTAGTCTACTTTAGATCAGACTACACCAATTACCAACCAATCAGCGGGCAGGGAAAAAGTTCCAGGTAAATTCAGAGCTATTACACATAATCTCTTAATTTTGATTGGTTGTCAAGGTAAACAAACCAAAAAATCTTGCTAAAAAATTAAAATTCAACTTTTGAAGAGTACTTATAAAGGTTAAATCATACATTTGTGCAATGTATTCATAATGTGTTGCATAATCAAAGAAAGAAGTATATTTTAAATTTTCCTCATGTTTCTACATGCAAGTAGATTGGTCAGCACCATCCGACCCAAACAGCTTTTTCAAAACATACTCAACGTATAGCTTCTGTATGTTTTTTTGATAAAACTAAGATAGGTCTTTCAAAACAAGTAATAAAAAATAGAGCTTCCTATATTAGGGAACTCAGTACAGAGCTTAGAGCTATAAGGTAGGCCTATGGAAAATGAATTGGTATAGTATGACCAAAATGTGCTCTTTCGAATGTAATAATGCGGATGGACTCTACCAAATTGGCTTATAAAATTTAGAATAATACAATCATACTAACGATACAGTAGTTAGATTCCTATCATATCAGATCAGGAAACCTAATTAATAGCAGAACAATAGGAAACTGTGAAATTACGAAATTTTCACGTGGTCCAAATACCGACATTTCACAAAATATTGCCGGTCTTTAAACACACATATCATAAACAGTGTCATTCATACACGTTTCACCTGTCACAAATGTGTTTCTATTTCCAATAATGGTATTTTCTTACTGAAACATTTCAAAAAAAAATTTGACGGAAAGTTTCAGTACGTCAATTTAACCCTTTTATTTATAAGGGAAAAGCAAACACATGATGATATTTTTTTTTTTTTTTACTTTAAGCAGCTTTTATAAAATTTCTCATTTTGAAAATAAAGATAAAGGTATATAATCTCATTTTGCTATTTCGTAGAAATCTTTTGAATGTATTCTCATCAGAATCAATGAATACTGTTTGAGAGAGGAGATAAAAGTGAAGGTGAAACAGTTTATGTTGGCTACTTCACTAGTTCAGATCAAGGATTTGTCTGTCGGTAGACTAGCTACAATTAACAATGAGATGAGCAATTTAGATTTAAAATAATTCTCTTTTACACTTTTAATAATCAGCATGGTCAATGCCTTTATTTTTTGTAAGATTGTTAAACTAGCTATTATCTACTGGACAGTCAATGAACGACATACTGTTGCTGCTATTGTAATGCTTCCTCTGTATCATGGATCATTATGTAAGTTTAATATTACTATTAAATTGTCAAACAGTAAAACTGGATATAAAGGTCGATCAGGAAATGCCGCAATTACATACCAGAGTCACGCACAGAAACAATACCAGAGTCACGCACAGAAACAATACCAGAGTCACGCACAGAAACAATACCAGAGTCACGCACAGAAACAATACCAGAGTCACGCACAGAAACAATACCAGAGTCACGCACAGAAACAATACCAGAGTCACGCACAGAAACAATATCAGAGTCACGCACAGAAACAATACCAGAGTCACGCACAGAAACAATACCAGAGTCACGCACAGAAACAATACCAGAGTCACGCACTGAAACAACACCAGAGTCACGCACTGAAACAATACCAGAGTCACGCACAGAAACAATACCAGAGTCACGCACTGAAACAATACCAGAGTCACGCACAGAAACAATACCAGAGTCACGCACAGAAACAATACCAGAGTCACGAACAGAAACAATACCAGAGTCACGCACAGAAACAATACCAGAGTCACGAACAGAAACAATACCAGAGTCACGCACTGAAACAATACCAGAGTCACGCACAGAAACAATACCAGAGTCACGCACAGAAACAATCACGCACAGAAACAATACCAGAGTCACGCACAGAAACAATACCAGAGTCACGCACTGAAACAAACAACAAAGATGATTGAAGGGCAAACTAAGTTTTCACAAACATGCTTTGGAACGGACAGTGGCAAAAGGTAAAAAGTTCCCTGCGGCTTTAGACTGGGTTCTATACCCTGCGGCTTTAGACTAGGTTCTATACCCTGCGGCTTTAGACTAGGTTCTCCCTGCGGCTTTAGACTAGGTTCTCCCTGCGGCTTTAGACTAGGTTCTCCCTGCGGCTTTAGACTAGGTTCTCCCTGCGGCTTTAGACTAGGTTCTCCCTGCGGCTTTAGACTAGGTTCTCCCTGCGGCTTTAGACTAGGTTCTAGGACCTTACTCTTTGGAAAACCATAATAAAACATAACCAATGTCAACATGCTGGAATCACCAAACATGAAAACTATAAGTAAACAAACATAGTTTCAAACACATTCTAATATATTTCAAATGAATAATCCAATTTTCATTAATACTCTGATAACCGCAGTCAACATCTTTCAAAACTATCACCATTTTACTCTTCCGCATAAAATCTCTCTATCCCCTCCCATAAGTAATGTTTATTCTAAGGAGACCCTCAGTATTAGTATGTATCCTTTCAGTAATGTGTGTTCATAGTTCCCTTGTATCATATAATGGCATGTTGAACATTAAGATATCTGTACTCATGGTGTAACACGCCCATGATTTTGCACTGAGTTGTGTAATGAATTAAACATTTAATTAAATGCCATGTTGTCATTCATATCTAGCCGAATTGAAAATGAATAACTTACATTTGCAACACAAATGGCACATATGCTGTCAAAAAATCCGCAGAAAAATGGGGATCATATATCTTCTAAGAAAGAACTTGTCTCATGAATGAATGCTCCTTTTAAAAACACCCGAGATGCCAAATTATTTTATTCATATCACTCATTTTCATATAAGCAAAAACAATTTCAAACTCACAATTTTAGCATGACAATGTTTGTAAAAATGTACCAAATAGATCAACCAAAAAAGGCATTTTCACTAATCTAAAGTGCCATTGGTTTATGTCACCATGATATAACGAAAACGGACCATACGTTGGTGGCAATGTTATTGGTTTTAGTATTGTAATATTGAGGGAAAACAATTTTTACATTCATTGTTCATTTTTAAATCAGGTTTTCTAAATAAAAGCGGCCATCTTGGACCCATCTTGACCATGATATAAACCAATGGCACTTTAGATTAGTGAAAATGCTTTTTTGTTACAAAAGTAATGAAGTTATTATTTACTGACCGCCATTATACCACAAGGCGATCACATGCCCTGAATTGCAATATTGTCTGATTTCACAATTGTAAGGTTCAACTACAACATTCAACAATTCGACAAATCATAAAACAAAAATATTAATATATATCTGATATAAAAAAAAAATAACAATTTTAACCAAAAGTTAGTTTGCTGAAAAACATTTTGGTATAACACACATTATATACATCAAAACAACTGTAAGAAAGAGTGCTTCAAACAAATGATTTTAATTACACCTAAATTGAGGACCAAATTACAAATATTAATTACGCAAAAGTAAGCATTTCAGAAAATAATAATAGTCCTCATTTTGTGATTGCTGGCAGCAGCCGCAAACAATTGTACATTGTGGTTTATTTGAAAACTCCAGATCACTGCTGATGTCACATGCAATCATGATTTCATAACAGCATAATTTCATAACACCACAGTAAAACTGCCATACGTTGGTGGCAATGTTATTGGTTTTATTATTTGTAATTTAATAATGACGCATATATCATTATTAAAAAACAGTAGTCATGTTTCCCTTTACATCTTGATACTGCGGTGCATTTCTCACTATTAATTTCAATGCAGACGTTTGACATTTGCATGTATCGCTTTGTGTATAACGTATATAGTGTGAAAAGTACATTTCTTTTTCGGCCGTGAGTTTAGTGAATAGTTTATGAGCTGGTTTCTGTCATGGCCAGTATGCACCACTTATTTTCAGTTTGAAAGTATTTGAACAACTGCATGTGTTACACTCATGTTTTCTACAACGTGAGCATTCAGTAGCAGTCTTGTCTCAGTTTCGTCTTAGAAAAGAGCTCTTCTAACTATAATTTACTGCTCAAACTATAAGGCATAATCCTGAATATAATCACAAACGACCATGGCATGATTTTCATTCAACAAGGCTTGAGAGTTTTGAATACAAGGTGTAGAAGTTCCAAACGTCATCTTTGAATTTGCTGTTAGTCAGCATCATTTTTTTTTCTGGATATTTTTTTTTCAAATCGGATAGATATGACATGACATGTGTTCGTGTTCAAAGAATGAACCTCACCATGTTTAGCTGGTTTCTGTGCTTAGATGCTATAATCAATATAGCTGTCAAACACTACATGTATTCTACCGACGTCAAAGCCTATTTAATTGTGATTTATTAGTTTAGCCGTTTCATTGAAGTTAATACTTTGGTATTATCCTCTATATAAAAATTATTCCATCATCCCAACATCTAAACCTACTCTTACAAATGAAACAATATTTTAACGTGCGTGAATTATAGACTCCGATACACGAGAACACTCTGTAACATCTCCATCTGATGGATGAGACTCAGGGAAAATGTCTTACTAACTGACTAAACTCGGTGGCACCGGTGAGACTTGAACCCAGGTCCTCTAGTTTCAAGTATACCATGCTATCAACTGGACCACGTCAGTTCCAAAATCTGAACATGTGTGATAATTCACGACTCATCAAGTAGAGGACAAATAGATGATTCAAGTAGATGAGATTACTGGTTGCTTACTCTTCCTGGAGGTTTGTGGCGAAATTGTCTCTAAAGTCTGACAGTGTTACAGCAAATTATATTGGCAAAGGAAATTGTGCCGTTTGCCACTCCATATTTTCAATATATTCAGGATTTATGAAGTACTTCGTTAATTCATTTTCACTGCTCTTCAGTTTTCAATTCATCTTTCTTGCTTTTTGTTATTCCATATCAAATAACGTGGGGCAATTTGTTTCCTTTGTCAGTGTTAATCAGGAGCACAGCCATACAATGTATATGAAAGAATTCTATCACCAGCAAATCTTGTATGTAATCCTATATACCGTAGTTCTTCCACAAAACATCGACCGTCATATATAACCTTGCATGTGTCGACCGTCATATATAACCTTGCCTGTGTCGACCGTCATATATAACCTTGCATGTGTCGACCGTCATATATACTTTGCATGTGTCGACCGTCATATATAACCTTGCATGTGTCGACCGTCATATATAACCTTGCATGTGTCGACCGTCATATATAACCTTGCATATGTCGACCGTCATATATAACCTTGCATGTGTTGAAAATGACGTAAAACACCATACAACAAACAAACATTCATAGACCGAATTGTTAAGTAAACGTAGACCTATGCCATAACCAGCATACACGTTAATTATGTTGTTGTCCTCTTACTACCTTATTGTTTACATTGATAAGCGTTAAGCATTTACATTATTAAACAAATCCTAATATCTAAATGATGTTTATATAAACAATTTGTGATGTAAAGGGTTTATTCATCATTTACAACCATTTATTAAAGCACGCTTTCCGTTGTTTTGGTGTATAATAGTATGTGTTATACCAAACACTGTTGTTCCGGCACTAACTTTCGTATAGTCAATTGTCATTTGTTGCACTCATATGGCCTTTTGACCTAGATTTTGACCCCTAAATTATAAAAGGTGAATATTTTTAAAATTTATTTTAAAGTTTAACAAATGCCATTTTAGATTTAAGCATATTTCTTTTAAATATAAGATACCTTAAATATTACTTGTTGAACATGCTCAAATTTTGCGTAATTAATAAATACTGGTAATTTGGCGCCATCTTGGATATCTCTAAATGTCCATCTTGGACATCTCTAAATGTCCTCGACTAAGGTCAAATTTAAAATCATTTATTTAAAAAACTCTTTATTACATTTGTTTTGTGTATAATGAGTATATACCAAAAATTGTTGTCCCAGGACTAACTTTTGTATAGTCAATTGTTATTTGTTGTACTAATTTGACCCTTTGACCTAGAATTTGACCTCTAAATTATAAAAGGTGAACATTTTTAAAACTTATTTTAATGCTTAATAAATGACATTTTATTATCGTGTCCTCAATTGTTTGTTCTCTTGTTGCTCTGGCTTATGCCAAGTCAATGAGTACCTTCTTTGTGGCTTTCTAGGCTATTGTTTCTTTGTATTTATATATACACGAGCATCTTTATGTTTTACTTATATTGCCTATTAATGCTGCCTCTTTGGTTAGAGAATAGTTCATGGCAGGGATTTCTTTATTTACATTTTCCTGTTTTATTGGGATGACAGTATGGTAAATACGAAGTTTGGTGCACCCTAGAACCTGACTTAAACCCACAACGGCCTTTTTTGCCACTGACCGTTCTAAGGCGGTAGCCCTATTGTCAACTCTTTTGTGTTTGTGATGTCTTATTTGGCCTTTTGATCATCTTTAAAGTTTTTCTTTGTTTCTGTGTGTGTTTGTTGTTGACCTTGGCTGCTGCTTTTCCTGTTCCATTTTTATATCTATTATATAAACATATTAATTTCTTTTAAATATAAAATACCTTAAATTATTATATTTTGAACATGCTCACATTTTGCGTAATTAATAAATACTTGTAATTTGTCGCCATCTTGGACGCCATCTTGGATATCTCTGCATAACCTCGACTTAGGTCAAATTTAAAATCCTTTATTTAAAGAACTTTTACTTACAATTGTTTTGGTGTATAATAATGTGTTTTATACCAAATGTGTTTGTCCTAGTACTAACTTTTGAATAGTTCAATTGTCATTTGTTGCACTAATTTGACCTTTGGACGTAGATTTTGACACCTAAATTATAAAATGTGAACATTTTTAAAATTTATTCAACTTTCTATGAAATAATCTGTTAGGTTTATTACCATTTACAGAGTTTTGAGTAAAAAACAATTTTTACATTCATTGTTCAGTTTTAAATCAGGTTTTCTAAATAAAAGCGGCCATCTTGGACGCCATCTTTAATTGCGAAGTTAATACCAACTGATAGTGCCTGTTATACCTCAGGTCCGGTTACCCGTTCAGCTCATTGTTGCTCTCTTATTAGCGGATACTGTATACTGTGTTTTACTTGTCCCGTAAAGCAACGTGACAGCAAGACAATACATTATTGCATTTCCGCTGTAGCCTAACTATACATTTTGAGCAGTTATATGCGCAATATTGGATTTGGATATACAGCATTATTGATTTCATTATTACTCTCAAAATGATCTTATTCAATACAACACAATGGTGGATCCAGGTTGGGGGCGGACCCGATCATCGCCGCTCCATGCCACGGCCGCTCTATGTCACTGGTTTTAACCTATGCTTGTCGGATTTTAGGAGTGGTGGGTTGGGTAGGGCTGCGGTCCGGTCATTGTTCATCATTGGCCTCGAACTAACCACTAAAATGATATACAGGTGCACCAGAATTTACCATATGCAATGTGTGTAACCAAAATTGTTAGCGAGAGCCCTAGCCTGCCACACAACAGTTCAAGGTCCTACCCTTAACTCAAATCCTGGATCCGCACCTGCAATATCCATTATGTACAGCAGCGTCTACCACAGTTATAGGTGATCACTGGTGTTCACGAGACGTGTATTGATTCAATATGTGTGTCTATTCTGGAGAAAAGATGGGGTTTTAAACAATGGTTATAATTTTAAATAGGAGTGTGTTATTCGCTATACTGGAAGGAATATAGGTGTTCGACGCTGATTGTTATCGTAACACGGTCTGGTTGTCTTGTTATTTAATTATACTGGCTAAAGACAAAACAAGGTAAGAAACATACACACACATGTTTTGAATTGGATTTTATAGTCGCACCAACAGCTAAGGTCATATGGCGACTTTCCAGCTTCCATTGGTGGAGGAAGACCCCAGATGCTCCTCCGGGCAATTTTCGTGCACGGGCGGGCACCTGGGTAGAACCACCGACGTTCCGCAAGCCAGCTGGATAGCTTCCTCACATAAAGATTCCTAGGCCCCTGAAGGATCGCACCTACAGCGGTGAGGGGCAAGTGATTTCAAGTAAGAGACGTTAACCACTCGGCCACGGACGCCCCTTCACACACATGTACTCATACTGTATAATACATACACACACATGTACTCATACTGTATAATACATACACACACATGTACTCATACTGTATAATACAAACACACACATGTACTCATACTGTATAATACATACACATACTGTATAATACATACACACACATGTACTCATACTGTATAATACATTTAATAACTTTTATTCAGCAAAATTTGAAAATGTCATAAGGCCCTATAATACATACACACACATGTACTCATACTGTATAATACATTTAATAACTTTTATTCAGCAAAATTTGAAAATGTCATAAGGCCCATGAGGATGTAAAACATATAATTATACAAGGTTGACAGCAGGTACATGCAATAGTATGTGTACTGATGCAAAAGTACTAGTGTTTCAACATCAACACGATATATAATTATAAAGCTTTTGAAAATAACAATTCAAGAATATTTTCAGTTATGTATGTTATTGTTATTATTAAAGGGAATGTAGCGACACAGCCAAACAAGCTCTGTTATTGAGAGTTCTGACAAACTTGGAAAAAGGTGAAAGAATTATCAAAATCGGATATAAACAAAAAAGATATGACCATTTAAAGGTTGTTCTAAAACGAATATGGAAGCCGCCATTTTTAGAACTATGACATCCTACTTCCATATTACCATATATGGAATATTGATAATTATTATATAACCTATAAATAGACGCGTTTTCATTGGCTAAAAAGTAATTTTTTAGAAAAAATATCTAGCGATATTGACCTGTTTTTTTGATATTGACCTGTTTTTTTGATATTGACCTGTTTTATATAATTGTTTTTTTTGATATTGACCTGTTTTATATAATTGTAAATTGAGGGTTATATAATAAAACAGTTATGGACTTTTCAGCTGTTATACATGATGTTGATATGTACCAAAAAATCATTATTGACCTCGGCTATCGCCTCGGTCAATAATGATTTTTTTGGTGCATATCACATCATGTATAACAGCTGAAAAGTCCATAATTGTATAATATCATTTAAACCGAAGAAAATCACTGCAAATGAATGATTTTTTTTACAGGTCATATAAAGCATTTCTGCCATTAAGTATTACATATATTTCATACAGCTGTTGTCATTTTTTCCCTATAAATCAGTAAATTTTCATATTTATAAATATTCCATACATGGTCATTTAGAACCGTGATGTCATAGCTCTCAAAATGGCCGCTTCCATATCCGTTTCAACAGAAACTTCAAATGATCATATCTTCTTTGTTTATCATCCGATTTTGATAATTCTTTCACCCTTATTCAAGTATTTCAGAACTCTCAATAATACAGATGTTTGGCTGTGTCGCTACATACCCTTTAATACATTTTAATGGTTTTTAATCGCATATTATGCGGAGAAGAAGCTTAAATCCAAAATAAATATATTTCACCTTTTATAGAAAACATCAAATACACTTTAATAACATTTGAAATCTTTGTTAAAAACAGTACAAAACAAATACAACTTTAAGTTATCTGGTTTAATATTAAAGAGTAAGTTTCATATTTCAAGTAGGGGCTGGGTTACCCGACGGATGGAATGGTGGTTTTAGAACTCCGGAGAAGCCTCGTTCAAGCCTCATTTATTTAATTGGTGCCAATTATTTTCTTTGGTGTTTTCTTGGGAAAGACACATTCTCTTAGCCTCGTCCGTCGGATAGGGACGTAAACCCGGCGGTCGTGTCTATCGGAGTCCATCCTTATAGCACGTTTATAAAGAACCATAGTAATCTATTCGTAAGTAAAATTAGAGCAGGTTCCCAGATTGCTATATAACCTTTTCCTCTCCATGTGGCTACACTAAATACATGTTTATGTGTTATGAGCCGTTAATCAATATTCAACACAATTGTATTATCGTAAGATATGCATGCTTTAGTTCTAATACCGATTATATATGTGCTGGGGCGGGGGTGGAGGCGGAGGGCGGGGTCATTGGTGTAGTGGTATATGAAGCCTTTATTTTCGATGCATGAACATTCTCAATAAAACTAATTCTGCAACACAGAAGCGTTCATGTCTGACAACAAGGGGAGGTGGGTGGGGGTGCAAAAACAGAGAAAAGATGTACACTACTGATTACTGATTAAACAGGAAAGCAAAACAAAAAAGATCATGCTCAAAATAAAACTGTGATTATGAACAGAGTATGAAACATTTTACTCATAACTTATCTAGTGCGCTTATCTAGGGCCTGACTAAGTTTTCGTGAAGAAAAAAATGAGTATTTAACCCCATATAATGACTTTCAGTGCGACCTTGACCTTTTCTACTTTAGTATGGTCATGTCGATGTTGTCATGATATTCAAAGTTTGATGAAGAAATACCAAGAAATGTGAAAGTTGTAGCCAGCGTTAAGTTTTCGTGACGGACTGACTGAGGACGACAAAGTGATCCCTATGTATTGCGTTTTTCTTCGAAAAGGCGACACAAACACCTAGGTCAGTATACTCTGACATCACAATAGGGTGGTGATATTTAAATACTGGCTTTATGTTATTTGAAAAGGAGCTGTCATCCTCATCAAGCACACTTATTTCCAATATCGCATGATGAAAGTCCAATATCGCATGATGAAAGTCCAATATCGCATGATGAAAGTCCAATATCGCATGATGAAAGCGCATGTTTACATGCAATATAAGATATAAGTATATATAATATATATTGATTGACCAATTCAGGTGCTTTTGTGTCTAAATGTGTGTATGAAATCGCTGTGTTAACAAATTTACTCCCGTGTCGCCGTTTAATTTGTGTCGAAAAAAGGAGAAAAATGATCCACAGCGCCCAAACGCAATGTCAGCAGATATCATTTCAGCTCTTATATAAAGTTCTTTTGTTGTAAGTTTTGTATATTTTCAGGTAACACATGATTTCGTGATTTTGGTTGCTGTTGTTGTGAGTTTTGTATATTGTCAGGTAACACATGATATAGCGATTTTGGTTGCGCAATGATGAGAATTTCAATTGTTTTCATGTATTACTGCTGTTATATTACCACTTTATATACAGAGATGTCCGAGTTATTTAGACAGGCTACCCAGAAAACAGGAACCGTCACCGAGCAGAAAGTTATCTGCCCTATATCCATGTTGTAACATATACTCTTTTACAGATCTTCCAGACAACGTATTATTTTGTATTGTTACATGTAATAGTATTCCCTCTTTACATGTTTTAACCCGCAACATCTGCATGCATTAGTTGATTCCGAACTTAGCCGGAATTGGCCGAGTTTATACGAAGATAAATTGTATATACGCAACATGTTAGTGTTTCTTTCATCTGTTTCAGAAGAGAAATGACAGAAACACGACTGAACGCACTGAACCCAGTGTAAATTACCTGATCAGACGTTACTTGTTGCAAAAATGGCTGGATTTTTAGCAATTTTCAATGAGTTAAAAAAGATAGAAAGAAACGAAACCGAAAGCAGGTAGGCAGTTTCTCATATCTTTAATTAATCAATTTCAAACGGACGTGATTTGTGGGGCGGGGATCGTGGGACATGTCTGTGTAGACAGACATGTATAATGACGCGTCAAGTTCTCATGCGCGGATCCGGAATTTGAGTTTTAAGCCACATCAACTCTTGAACATACGTTTTAGTGAAGAGTGACCGGGGCATGTGTATTTTAGACGTAAATCCAAATATGAACGGTGGACCGCCCCCCCCCCCCCCTCCCCCAATCCACCCCCTCTCCCCCCAACCCAATTCCCAGCTCTCTCATATCCGGCTAGTGTATGTTTATATTCTGTTTACCGGATTATGGAGGAGAGGGAGGGGCGGGTCCTGGATCCGTCCTTTGTTTGATGTTGTCATGAGTAATATACCTGCATTCAGCTATATATTCCTGCATTCAGCTATATATTATTTCCCATTTTAAACAAGGGTAATTTTACATTTAGAACTATTTCAAGAATTTTTTATATAAAAAAATCATGTTTATAAAGTACGCCAAAAAGAAAGTATGTTGAGAACTGAATTATAGTTTATCGGATCATCCGAAGAAAAATCATGTTTATAAGAAAGTGTGTTGAGAACTGAATTATAGTTTAACGGATCATACGAACATCGTCTATGTTATTTCGAGCCGCCCATGAAAATGCGGAAGGATACATATAGGAATCCAGGAACGTGCTATTTAATTACAATAAAATATATTCCTATGCTTATTTAACTTGGTGTATGTGTGCGTGCGTGCATGCTTACGATTGTGTGCGCGTCTGAGTGTGTGTGTGTGTGTGTGTGTGTGTTTGTAGTTATAAGGATTATAGTCCCTCTACATTTGAGCCCCGAGAATTCGTCGTTGACTCGGCATTATGTGTGGACTTTTGTATGAGTGATTGTGTGTAGTGCTATGTATCTCTCAACAGTCTACTTGAAGCAGATATAGTGCTGTCACACTGGAATACCATGATACCCCACCCAGTCACTTTTTCTGACACCGGGCCAACCAGACCATTATTTGCTTGTCAAGCAAGGAGGATAACAAGTACCTATTAACATGTTTAACGTCTTTGGTATGACGCGGCCAGGGGACTAGAACCCACGACCTCCCCTGATTGCAGGTCAGACACTCTTACCATTACACCATAGAATTTCGGTCTTTAACCTGTTAGGACAATTATTAATATACCCTATAACACGGAACCGCCCATCCCCATCTGACGGACGAGACTAGGGAAAGTGTGTATGACACGGAACCGCCCATCCCCATCTGACGTACGAGACTAGTGGAAGTGTGTATAACACGGGACCGCCCATCCCCATCCGACGGACGAGACTAGGGGAAGTGTATCTTGCGCAATTGGCGCCAGTGAAGCGCTTGTCCGCCGTGATCTCCCGACTCAGTGTAGAACGTCCACGGTCCACTGCAGGACCAATCAAAATCAATTTATGTTAGTGTTTTATTACCTCTCTTTTTCAGTACAGAATGCATATCCAAGATCGATCACCAAGACTTTCACTTGTGGCTCCTCATACCATCGGTGAGTAAGCAATACAAGTCAGTAATAATGTATTCCCATGCTCTAGATTAGTCGGTATGTACTGAGCAAAAATAAATAAGTACACACTTTTCTTTTCCGTAGATTTTCTGAAAAACAAAACAGGAAATATATATAGAATAATTAGATAGACCACTATAAATAGTCTAAACAAAGTGCTATTTGAAAAGTTTAGTACACATGGAAGTTTTCCTCCTTTTTCCTTAAAACGTGTATGTGTGGCCTAAAAATATCAACTTTATCGGAAAATACCTAAGTTGGTCCGAGACAATATTTTCTGTATGTTCCTTACCCAAAACAATCACACAAACAACATAACACAGCTTTTGCAGATAGCAGCTTTTTATTATCAACACTTATCAAGTTATCAATGAATAGTTAATTTAATGTATGTTTAACACTAAAATATTTCATTTAAAAACAATTTCCCTACCTATCATCAATGCATCAGTTAAAGAATACCTACATTTTCTATCACTGAAAGTAACATATTTTTTTATCTTGAGTCCTTGCCAGCTTTACTGTCGGGCAGCCATTGTACGCTTGCGTAAACATTGCTTGTGTTCATTATTTATTGTTCAAAATATAAAAAACTTTGTTGTTACAACCTATAATAAAAGTAAATACTATACACAAGTCAAAATTGCTAACCGATCACTTGTTATTTTCTTATTTATTTGTCTCAGAAAAAAATAATATATGTGAAATTGGAAATAAATGTATTGAAAAATGTTCTATAAGTAATCACATCAGTAAAGCAAAGTATTTTATGAATTTCAAAGAAGTTTATTTTATCGAAATTCATAGATACCAGTAATTTCAAAATTTACAAAAATCAATATCGCGTATGACCGCCGTTTGCGCGTACAACAGCTAAACAGCGTTGTCGCATGGAATTTATGTAGTTATGTAGAAAACGCTGAGGTATGTTATTCCAAACATTGACTATGTCCCTTGTGAGGTCAGCAATATGTTGTTGCCTTGGTAACTGTCGCACACGACGGTCGATTTCGTCCCACACATGTTCGATTGGATTTAAATCCGGACTACATGGCGGCCACTCCATTGTTCGAATGTTGTTGCCCTGAAGTAGCTGACGGGTAGTTCTTGCAGTATGGCAAGGTGCATTGTCTTGCATGAATGTCATCCCACGGTTAGCGCGAATATTGGGAATAAGCGTTGGTCGAAGTATTTGTTGCTGGTATTGGTCTGCGTTCAGGTTTCCTCGAACAACCACCATATCAGTTTTAGTGTGCAAACTAATACCTCCCCAAACCATCACTGACCCTCCTCCAAAATGAGATCTTTCGTTGACGCAATTATCCGAATATCGTTCCCCAAGTCGTCGATAAATTCGCTCTCTACCGTCGGACTTCTGAAGATTAAATCTGGACTCATCTGTAAACTTGAAGGCGACATTTGCCCAGTCTGCTCTGGTGAACCTCAAATGCCTTCTGGCCCACTGAAGACGAATTCGCTGGTGTCTTCCAGTCAATACTAATCCCACAAAAGGTCTTCTCGCTCTCAATCCCATGATCCGTAGTCGATTTCGTACTGTTTGATCACTCAAGTTTCTATTATGGACGCCTATTAAACGTCTGGCAGTATCAGTCGCTGTTATTCTTCTATTACGAAGGTGTGTTACAAGGATGTAGCGATCTTGACGCTGCGTTGTCACACGTCTTTTTGGCCTTCGGTGAAGGTCATCAACACTTCCGGTGCGATTGTACTTGAGCCAAAGGTCGTGAATTGTTGAAAAACTTCTGTTGACTGTTCTGGCTACCTATACATATAAAACAACTCATGCTTGCGACTTTTTCAGAAATAATGAACATGGTTAGACAGAATCATGTACGAACGAACAAACGAAGAGACGGACGGACGGACGGACAGACAAGTAAACTTATGAATAAACTAACCTGCCGGAAGGATGAGGAATATTATAATACACTATACTGGACTTGAAAAAGAGAAAATAAAACGTAGAAAATCGATTAAATAAATTAATAAAAATGAACAAATTACGCAATGTCCTTTACCTGCCGAATCGAAGTACCAGCAATAATCATACCGACGGCCCGTCCACGCTCTTCCGTTGTCATGCGACGCATTTTTTATTTAATTTTTAGTAAGTTTTTGTTTGGGATTGAAACGATAAACAATTCCGAGAACACAAACACATGTTCAAATCTTACCTCGTGCAGCACGGGAGAATAATGCGATTTCGCGCCAAAATAAGCCACGAGACCGGAAGTGCGGATTTTGAAGTTACAAAGTGTATTGATTGTTTTGTTTGCTGCTCATATTTATTTGTATGAAATATCAACTGAAAATATACAATATTTGATATAATATTCCAAATAATAAAATGACCGGTTAGCAATTTTGACCAGTGTAGATAAGTGGATAAAAAAACTAGACACAAAATTTCCCAGAGGCTGCAACATCAAGATAAACTATTAACTGACAGGAATTAGAGAAAAACACAATTTAATTTTATATAACTATTTATGAAATTAATTTATAGAGTACTCTTTAAAGAATACCGAGAGACAATTTTAAATTAAATTCGTTATTTCTATGAATATTTAGTGTATAGTGCTCATGAAATCGGTTTGTGTTAAAGTAGAAGGAGTGTTACGGGAAACGATGTCTCGTCATTTGCCTAACGTTATACAGGAAATGACGTGACGTCGGTATATTTTTCATCATAACGTCAGCCATTTAAACAACAAGATGGATTTTACTTAAAAGTTGTATTTCTGTGCTTTTTCTTGAAAAAGAACAAGTGTTTGAAAATTTGAAGAAGAGTTACTATTTATTTAATATATAATAAAAAACAAAAGCACATTATAAATCTAACCGTAAGATGTTGACACGCGGTGTAAGAAAGTATATGTTAAATTCACATGATGTGAGCTATAGCCCAGGGTCCGCATTCATAAAGCTGTTTAGCAATATCTTAAGTCAAAATATCCCAATGTTTTAAACACCTTTTTCTATCGTTTAAATACAAATTCTTTATAGTTGTAATAATGCTTTGCATTAATAAAACCCACAGCTATAAAACAAACACCTCAAAATAGATGCTCTGTTGTGTCGTGGAGAGTTTAATAAGGATGTTTTAAAATATGTAACAGTCTTAATTTTTTAATATTTTCTACTTAAGTTGCTTTATGAATACGGACCCAGTTCGATAGGTTCATTCTAACATAGCGTCCCATGTAAAGTTCTGCAAATTTTGCTGGAATAACAATACTGCATTTAAGAACACTTAATTGTGAGTGAATTTTTAAAGCAGTTATTTTGGTAACGCATATAATATAACGTATTAAAAACACAAGTATCAGAGTATAATATAAAGATGCGTTTCAAAAAACGAACAGCGCGGTCGAAAGCGAAAATTTATTTTTTGTCTACCCTTTCTATAATATAAAATAACATTGGACATATCTATACTTGATCTACTGGATCAAATGCTCAATTAACATGAAGAAACCAAGAGGTTTAGTTACCAAAATAGCTCTTTGAATGCAAAATGTCCTGATTTCCACGCCCGAATCCAATTTACAAGGCAATTGTTCACTATTTGTGGCATCATGCCTTAATTTGATAGAACAACATAAATATATATACATCCCAAATACTACTAAATGCATGTCTTGTATTAGCGTTGTGCTTAAAACTCCAGTTTTAATGATTGGGCAGCATACTTTGCCTACAGATGTTTCTGATATTTTCTCAACAGAAAAAAATACATAAAAACAACAACATTTTAGTGGGTTGGGGGAAGATTTTGTGATGTCATACCTATAAAATCAGTCTTTTGCAAACAATACTGCTGAATTATGATCACAAATATAAATAAACTAAATATCGACACCAAACATGCATAGTTTTACAGAAAGCGTCTCTCCAGGTCATAATTTAAAGACTTAAAAATCTGAAACTCCACAAATCACAAATGGTAACGATAATTCATTATGCGACTACTCCAGGCCGACCATTCTTGTGCTTCAATTGGTGTGCTATACCTTGTCCGTTACAGGGAAGAAAATCACGCTTTGCAGTTTGTTGTCAATATCTCCTGTTATCTCCTGTCTTCACCGTTTCAGAGTATGATGATCCTAGCGCTAGCTTTCACCATCTCTCGAAAGAACAAATATCTGTCCTTCTTAAATGGGCGCCCTGGAGCAGTTTTGTAAGTACACATACATTTATCACTATATTTTGAAACGTGCACGAGAGTTGCAAGGATGTGTATATATACTCCTCAAAATAATTTAAGGACCACAAAATAGAACAGTAATAACAATCTCATTAAAATCAGACCCTTTATCATGCTATGATGCTGCATCAATGCGCATGTCGCGTTTCAGTAAAACGCTGTGGAGCAGTCTACGCTCGGTATTGAAAGCGACAATGTCCGTAACTTTTAGCTTATAAAACACAAGATAATTGCGTTGATAAAAATAACACACCAACCATTATTGAATATTTACTTTAAAAAAAAAAACAAGATTGTTTGACGGAATTCAATAGCGGTACATAGAAATGTACCGATTTGTGGGATTGAACTTACACTTAAATTACACTCGCCGGTCAATAGTCGACCGCTGTCAACTGAGCTAAGCGGGCCAGACGTACCATGACTTACTATTTAGAACATCTTATGTCGTAATGATTTCGATTGAATATATTTTGAAACCACATGACAGCGCCCATGATTTTCTTCGTATTATTGATGAAAAACATCCCATTTAGGGCTTTTCTTTGAATTTATCGTGCGCTTCCACAGCAATAACACACGAACGCTTTATCTTTATTCGGATATAGATATATGTGTTTTATGTAGATTTTCGTTTATTGTCACTCGAACGTCATCGGAAGTGCATAGGAAACGCGCGATTTCATTGGTTGAATTTAGTTGATCTTCTCATGAATATTGATTAGATGAAATGTCGATCTTACTTGACCTCCAAGGCAGTGTTGTCAGATCATAGAGTGAAGAGTATCAAAGCGTAATTATGATATGATTTTAATGAGATTGCAGTAATAATTACTTAATCTTTAATATTATGGGTTTCATTTTCATATACAAAGTTAATACATATGTGTAATGTAGCAAGAGTACAAGAATACAACTAAATTTAAAAATTGAAAGGAGACAGAATATTTTTTAATAACAGCACTTTAAAAATGACCAAAATTTAAACATGGTCCTTAAACTATTTTGAGGAATATATGGTATGTATGTATTATAAAGAACATCATTTAAGATATTTAAATAAGCAAAGAAGGTTTTAGTTTAAAGAAGCATTAAGTAGTGTAAACATTTCAGGTGTAAAACAACTGCAATGCCTTTTGTTGCATTTAAATATGTACAAAGGAGTCTGAACGTCCGATGTACCTTTGAATATGATTAACATTCCATGACGTCATGATACTTTTATGGATATACCGTGTAAGTAAGGAACTGTCTGTCCGAAAGTATTGCCTGTTTTAAATTACGTTTTAGAACCTTATATTTATTGACCTTTAGCCCTATTCGTGACTATTACGGTACACATTCATGTCAGCTACCGCGTTTAGTTTTTTTTATTAGCGATCCATATTTTAGTTTTAAACTGAACGAATACATCGGAAATTAACCAACTCCATTTATTGGTTCCCAGCCTAACAGAATAGAGAACCATCCACCAGTTACACAAATTTTGACACGCTATAGGTTTAATTTCACTATATCAGCCGGATGTGCTTGCCTGGTGCATCGAAAGTAGTTCTGTATTAAAGAGTGCTAATCTTTGTTTTCTTTAAAAACCTTTTTAGTGCAGTTTCCTGTTAGTTTTTGGCTGTAACTGTATTCTGGACATGTTGTTTTTATTTGAAAATGCAGCTCATCATGTTTTTGCCAGTTTTTG
Organism: Cyrtodaria siliqua; assembly: GCA_037043455.1. NCBI lineage: Eukaryota > Metazoa > Mollusca > Bivalvia > Adapedonta > Hiatellidae > Cyrtodaria > Cyrtodaria siliqua. Next base: position 160,082 of record JAWPHD010005001.1, read on the forward strand.
ATATAAATTTGAGAAGTGAAAGTAGACAGGGTATGAAATTGCAAGGGGTAAAAATAGCATTGACCTTTGACCCGGTGTTAGTATACAGCTGAAGAAATGTTTCTTAGAAGATATTCATCCCACTATTTCCTTGTTGATGTTTAATAGCAGACATGTTTATTTGCATGATAAAGTAAATTTCCCAGAATTCTATAATCAGGTTTGAGTTTTTATCAGGTTGTCAACATTCTAACTTTACTATGGACGGGGCATGGAGACTCATTTACGCTATTATAACCTATATGGGTTATCCCTCCTTAGATGCAAGCAAAACGTCCTGGGTAATGAACCAACTCATCTATTGGTTCCCTCCCTAATGCCCACCCTAATGCAATAGAGAGCCAGCCACTGGTTACACAAACTCTTGCACATTGGCAAGCCTCCTTAGATGCTAGCCCAACATAACTGTTTTTACCATCGTCCTAGTTCAATCCAAGCACACCGGTTGATTCATGATCATATAACCTCATGTCAGTCAAACTGACATGTACAACCACCTGAGGATGCTTTGAGTTGGTGGATATGATTAACATGCCGTGAATGTGAGTTCATATCTACTATCAATAATTTCAATAACTAATTATATATTTTAATAATACTAATATTAATACTAATAACTAATTATAACTTCACCATTCATTTTTTAGTCCGATGGACATATTAGGCAAATCAAACCGGTGTTCATACGCGGCCGCTTGGGGAGCTGTTGCCCACCTGGCCGCCGATATGGTGCTGGAACAGAAGTTTGCGGTGCAGCTTGAAGGGAAATCGTACATTACAGGTACTTCAACATGTCGTCTTTGTTGCGACTGACCGTTCCAAGGCGGTATCCATGCTGACAATCCTTGTATGTGTGTGGTGTCGCATACTTTGCTTTAGTTTGTCCTTGTAACTGAAGTTTGTTTTGCAAGCTTGTTTATATGATCAGTTGCAAAAGACAGTGGACACTGAGTTTTGTTTACATTTAATTGTATAAATTCTTTTCAGAATTAAATTGACAAATTCCAAAATGAATATGTCATGTTTGGTACCAAAGTTTTTATCATTCCATTGCCAATATCATGTTATCATTTGTTTTTCAATAGGTCGAATCATTAAGGGACCGTCGCTTGATAAAGAGGATAGGTAGTAAAGTAAAAATTTCAAAGTGTCCAGTTTCTTTTGCAACTGAGTATAGTTGACTGCATTCTGTGAATGCTGCATTCTGTGAGTGCTATATTTCCTGTTCGACATTTGTATCGTCCTTTTATGTTAATATGGTGCCAGTATTTTACTCGAACAGCCGTAAGTAAGGCTAATAAAGCTGAAAGAAAATCGTGGGCTACTGCTAACAGTAACATGATATCTAAGGTTTTCCATCTAACCCTAAATTAAACGTTTAAGCCATAACATGTATTTACACAAAAGGAAACGCTTTCTTAAAATCTATAAAGACTTTATACCATTTTATCTTTTTTCATTTAACATAAGTGGTATGAAATCGTACCCACTTGTTTGGAATTCAATGTTAACATGAAACTTTTCTGCCTATACGAGCTTTTGTACAGGTTTCCGATTGTAATTAATAGTTAATATTCGGATTCTTTGTTGTCATTCTTTGTATGAGAGGATATTATATATCACTCATAATTCTCCTTTGTCGAAAACGACGTTAAACAATGTACCTCATTAAACAATGTACCTCATTAAACAGAAAGCGATACAATTATTAATTCATTTATTACACAGACTGGACCCAATAATACGATAGTGCCATACATTTTGTAGAAAAATCCGTCCTAGATGTGTAGAGCTCTTTGAAACAAATCAAGCAAGTGTAATGTTTGTAACAATTTGGCGAAAATGCACATGCCACAAAATGTCTTATCACTTGGTATGGACAATGTTCAGTTAGAAATGATAGCAAGTGTATGAATATTCGGGGTAAATATTTACCATATTATGGCATGTTTTTTCAACGAGGATTTCATCACAAATCCTTGCATATCAGGGAATCATGGACGTTTGAGGTGTCTTATCTTAAATTACATTTCAGTGTTAAACAAATGTTGTCATGCCCTAAGAAAAGAGCATAATGTTATGTTTATCACTAACGTAAGTTAAAACGCGTTAGTTTTGAATGAAGGAAAAACATTTATTATTACATTCATTTTGCATTTTTTCAAACTTGCATGTTTTGTTTCCATATTATTTTACATGTACAAACAATTTAACCTTTATTTTGGTCGATCTTTTTTTTTCAGCGGCAAACGGAATACTGTCAATGTTAATATACGGCGTGGATTACTTCCCTTTGTTTGCTGCTCTTGCCCTCGACTCTGTTGCGGGTTACCTGGTAGGGACGGCTTACGCTTGGATGCTATTTACCGTAAACGTGTATAAAGATGCAGAGTGCGAGTTCACATATGTAAGTTGTCTATTAGTAACCTCACTTAAAAATACGGCAATGTATAAGAAACAAATCTGTATCGTTGATTTATGTACAGTATGTATTTCCTATTAAAATCATTAATACAAGTATGACAGTGCTTCCCCTTTATCCTAGTATGGTGAAAACGAAAGGTAAGTATTGCATTGATTCGCTTGAGTATAGATTTTAAACACCTTTAGTAAATGACAAACTTCTGTTATCTATGACTGTTTGAATTTACGATGTTGGATGTCCTTGTTTATTATTTATTTGTTATTCAAGGTCATTTAAATAAATAGCATGTTTTCGTTGATGCTGTGTAGGACCATAATTTTCCCAGATCACATTTTTCACACGTTTGAAGAATGAGATCCTATTCGTCACAGATGTGAAGAATGGGATCTCATTTTTCACACAACACAGTCATATATTTCACATTTCCTGTGAAATTTGTGATCGATGAAGGTTTTTGATGTGACATGAAATCGCATTCTTTACATTTCAATATTAATGTGCAATTTACCAAAGATGTGCATTTTTACATCTGAATCGCATTTTTCACATATTGCTGGGTTATGAACTCCGAAATGTATTTACCGTAAGTCGTATGCTATTAGGTTCATTTCCATGGAAACTGATCCATCAAAAAGGGTTAACGTATATTAACTTGGGAGTTGTTGGTAGCGTGGTCGAATTTGTTGTTGCTAGGCGCTGTCGCTGTAGCGGTGCGGGTTCGATCCCGGCTAGTGCCAAACTAAATTGTAATTGATGTTCATTATGGTATGGTACATGTCCATGTGTTAGCATTTCGTGTCTGGGCTGTAACTTTTTAACGAAATGAGGAATTTTAAAATAACTTGACACAAATATTCACATATGAAGGCGATGTGCAGAGCGCATGCTTCGACCGCCTCGGGTCAATGTCAAGGTCTCACATTGGTGTTAAAAGACATTTGATTATATTTCGTGTCCGCTCCATACCTCCTAAATCCCACTCGGCCACGCCGCGATGAGATGATGGACATACAAGCTCGTTAGCGCGTTGGACTTGCGATCGGAGGGTCGTAGTTTTGAACCCCACTCGGAACACGTCCATGATAAAATTGGTCGGAAGCAAAGGAAATAATTAAATAATTATTCTATACATGTATATCAAACAATTATCACTATAACAGAGACCAAAATCCCTGTTATAAGCCAAAATCCGTAATCAATGAATACGGGTCTCATTCCGTACTCAAGAGCACCATGTGTAAGAATGGTCGTAGGCAAAACATGTTATCCTCTATAAATATAGACACTTATTATTATCGAGAAAACGTGCAGAACCCATGTTCCAGGCGCGTCGGCTCAAGGTCACGGTCACGGTTGAAGGTCAAATATCCTAGCCCAGGATTTGGCGAATATTTCGTGTCCGCTCCTAAACCCCTTGAAGAATTTTCATAAAACTAGGTTCAAATCTTCACCTCATCGAGGCGACGTGCAGAACCCACGTTACAGGTGAGTCAGCTCAAGTTAAAGGTTGCGGTTGCAGGTCAAAGATTCGAGCCCAGGATTTCGTCTCCGATCCATATCTCCTAAACCACTTGTAGGATTTTCATGAAACTTGGTTCAAATCTTCACCTCATCATGCATGAGGAAGTTATGGAGCAGACACGTGAAAACGGACCAACAGGACAGACTCACGGAATCGAGCAAACCTACATGTTTTCCCGCATAGTTTAGCCAAGATGCCCCTATTTTAAAGCGGTCACATTGGCCAACAAGGAAAGAGATGTTGCTATACATGTATCAAGTACAATATATTTTTGTAAACATACATGTCCCTACTGGTCGTGGACAACATGTATACAAAGTTTGAGAATCACAGCACAATCGTTCTTAAGTGATAGAAAATGTATTCTTGGCCAAGGTCATCTTGATATTGACCCAATTATTAAAAAGGGTTATCTACTGGTCATGTCCAAACTGCATACCAAAATTACGGATCCCAGGCACAACTGTTCTTGCGTTATTGATTTGTCCCAGGTAAAGCGACCTTGAACTTTGACCTACTGACCTCAAAATCAGTAGGGATCAACTGCTGGTCATAATTAACCTCCATACCAAGTGTTTGAGGAGCGTAGACCTAACCATTCTCTACTGTATCGTTCCATTTTCCAAAATCACCGCGACCTTGACATTTAACTTCAAAATCAATACACGTGACCAACGCGCATACAAATTAAGGGTACTATGCCTAACTGTCCTCAAGAGCGCAAAGGCGATATGCACAACTAGGTTTGGTACCAATCACTTGTGTGGATCTGGCCAGGGGTTATGGAGACAGACAGACAGACAGACGGACGGACGGACAGACGTCGAAGGCAAAACAATAATAATTACATATCTGCCCCTCAAGATGATGATGATGATGATGATGATGATGATTCCATAAATACGTGCAACACTAAAAGGCACGGACAGAATCTGTAAAAAATGTTAATGTTATTCTTGTTAACCCCCTTTTTGGACAAACACATATGTCACATTTGAAAATGTGAAGAATAGGATCTTATACTTCACAAGTGTGTGAAAAATGTGATCTGGGAAAATTATGGTCCTACAATGCTGTATTCTTGTTTGGAATGTTCTGGTACAGAAACTTCTAGAGAGTTCTAGGACAGTATATGAACAAGGCATGGTGATATTAATTTTGTTTAGCATTTGGTTCAGAATAAAAAGTTAATTTAAAGGAGACATTGTGAATACATACTTTTGAATTGAAATATATATCGTGAGAGAAATTATATTAACAGTTATTGTGCTCATCTATAGTAAAAGTGATATTGGATTGTTGGACTATTGTGGAAATTGGATTGTTGGATATGGCTATACTTTAGAACTTTCCTTTCGGGAAAACTGTTATCCATTCAACGTGTCAATATTCCTAGAATATGCGTTTGGCTCAAGTAGGTGATCAAACTTAGGATGTAAACTTTTGCAATCTCTTTAAATTAAATACAGTACTGAAATGGCTCAAATTTTCAAAGCGGAACTTCAACATTCATGAATTTCGTGATACAAAGTTCATTAGAAAGTATACAACAGCTCAATTTTGTCATTTCTTTAGCTGAAATATTTTCTCTTTTTTTACAAAACATCTTGGGGTTTCTCAGGAATAATACGTGGAATTAAGTGTGTATTATATAAATTATATAGCGGAAATTCCCGAGTTGCGTTTCTTTTTTCCTTCAGTATATTTTTAACAATTTGTGTTGCTCATTACATTTCACCCGTAACACTTCATGAAACTCTTTATGTGTACTACCGGCATTTAAAACAATATAAACGCCGAAGAAAATGCGAATCAATTCTTATATGTTCATTATTTTCCCGTCTATATATTACCAACAATAACGTACCTTGAGAGAATGATAATGATAAAACAGTTGTAAGGCAATGTACTTTCAGACATCGGAATACTAGTATCCATTTTCTATTGAAACACATTGTATGCGCGAGCAGTCATGCGCAGTCGTGCGCAGGAGTGTCCTGCCTCCCTGAAAAGTGAAGTTTATTCAAAAGTAGACCTTTTTTTTCAACAGAAAACATCAAGTGAATGTACACTTATATTCTTAAACCAAACATTTCATTTCAGCAAGCAAGAATTATACTCTTCCTACGTGATTTACCAAATTTACTTTGCCTGGGTTACCTCGCACTGAGTTTACCCGTTCGAACGTTTCGATCTTTTCGGAGTAACAAACTTAAACTACTATCATCAGTCGAAATGGTGTCAATTCTGAACATGACGAAAACTATTGAAACTTCGCCGGAAGCGGCATACGTGAGGCAATTATTCCTACCAACACCAGCCCCACGGTAAGTGCTTGCATGTCTTTTTCATTTAAATTGTGTTCTCATTTGACATTGGAATACAGTTTGTACGTGATTTTAAATTTCTAATGAATGAGCATACAAATAACGAGCATTAAAATGGCAGCTTCTTTACAAGGAAATTCCAATGGCAGCTTCTTTACAAGGAAATTCCAATGGAAGCTTCTTTACAAGGAAATTCCAATGGAAGCATCTTTACAAGGAAATTCCAATGGAAGCTTCTTTACAAGGAAATTCCAATGGCAGCTTCTTTACAAGGAAATTCCAATGGCAGCTTCTTTACAAGGAAATTCCAATGGAAGCTTCTTTACAAGGAAATTCCAATGGAAGCATCTTTACAAGGAAATTCCAATGGAAGCTTCTTTACAAGGAAATTCCAATGGAAGCTTCTTTACAAGGAAATTCCTTTAGCACAATAATATGTGCTATCCTAGACTACGCACCAGGCTTGACAATTTTACGCCCGATTTTATTCAACATATATGGTGAATTTAAATTTAAGACCTGAACTACACGAACTGTTCTACCACATTATTTGGAGATATGCTATATTATCATGAATTTCTACCATATTATTTGGAGATATGCTATATTATCATGAATTTCTACCATATTATTTGGAGATATGCTATATTATCATGAATTTCTACCATATTATTTGGAGATATGCTATATTATTATGAATTTCTACCATATTATTTGGAGATATGCTATATTTATCATGAATAACATTTTTTAAACATTTGGGTTTCTTCAAAAAAAGGCCTGTATTCAGGCCCATAATGTATTGAACGATTTCGACAGATCTTGAAATAAAATAACAGTAAATCCCACATTTTGAATTTACTCGAAAGAAACAAACAAAAAAAAAACACAACAACACGTGTTTACATGCATAATCCTTTTATTTTACATAAAGTTGGTCTAACATTTAAAATAATATATCTCCCCAGTCTTTAACCCGATCCACAAATTTTTTCGAGACGAAATGACTGACTGGCCAATATAGAAACATCCTGTTATTAGGCAGGGTCGTGAGTGGTATATTTAAGCATGTAATATCTATTAATAATGACATATATATATATATATATATATATCTAAAGTTGCCGTAGTGAGTTCAAATTCTCTCCCTTTATTATATATACCTGAATTCACAGTATCCCCAGATCCGGCACCTTTCATTGTCACTGTCTCAATATAGCTGTGTGTGGTTGAACGCTTAAATGTGGCCCACTCATATGAGCTATAATTGTATGTATGTATGCGTCTATATGTTAATTGTGCCTTCAGACGAGTGTGTTATGATGTAGAGATACAGTTTATCAACGTGTGTTGCAACTACCTTTAATAAGGAGTGAATATATACGTTTGATTTCTGTGTATCTCGTCATAGCTAGGCGCCCTGCCGTAGTTCGTCCGAAGGTTGTCTGTCCTTGGTAGTTCACAAATATTTCTCCCCATATATAATTCTGCCTTGTGAACATGAATCTCTTACGAGATCCCAATTTCGAAAGTTGCCGTAGTGAGTTCAAATTCTCTCCCTTTATTATATATACCTGAATTCACAGTATCCCCAGATCCGGCACCTTTCATTGTCACTGTCTCAATATAGCTGTGTGTGGTTGAACGCTTAAATGTGGCCCACTCATATGAGCTATAATTGATTGATTGATTGAATTGGAGTTTATAGTCGCACCAACAGCTAAGGTCATATGGCGACTTTCCAGCTTCCATTGGTGGAGGAAGACCCCAGGTGCCCCTCCGGGCAATTTTCGTGCACGGGCGGGCACCTGGGTAGAACCACCGACGTTCCGAAAGCCAGCTGGATAGCTTCCTCACATAAAGATTCCTAGGCCCCTGAGGGATCGAACCTACAGCGGTGAGGGGCAAGTGATTTCAAGTCAGAGACGTTAACCACTCGGGAGCTATAATTGTATGTATGTATGCGTCTATATGTTAATTGTGCCTTCAGACGAGTGTGTTATGATGTAGAGATACAGTTTATCAACGTGTGTTGCAACTACCTTTAATAAGGAGTGAATATATACGTTTGATTTCTGTGTATCTCGTCATAGCTAGGCGCCCTGCCGTAGTTCCACCGAAGGTTGTCTGTCCTTGGTAGTTCACAAATATTTCTCCCCATATATATATACCACCATGATCAGCCTGCTCATGGTGTGCATGTTGATCTGGGCCTACATTGGCCGTAAGATCAAGGTTTTCGACTGTGGGTTAATAATGATATATAATTATATATCAGGCCACCACCAGAGTCCGTCTCGGAGAAGGTGACAGGCGCTGTACAAGAATTTGCCAGCAGTTGGATATATCAGAGGAAGCATAGTAAGTACCAGCTGTATCACCTACCAGGCCTTGTGAGGTCTATCTATTATTAGCAATTGCGCACTGGTACAGCACAAGGCAATTGCATTTTCATTGTATGTTCATGTTGCCCATGAGGATAAACGTAAGTTAGGCATGTGGTATATATCATGTATTTATTAATTAAATAGTGTTTACGAGGAATTTTTTTTTAATTGGAAATACTCTTGAATTGTTTAAACTTTAAACTGGTGGGTGTGGGGGTGGGGGGTGTGGGGGTGAGAGTTTTCAGAACATCAATATTGCGTCCCTGTAATCGTATGTGACATTACGACAAACTACAAGTTTCGACTTTCAAGTTTTTATTTAATTCAAGACAACAGAATAACAACAAAACAATAGAACAGCAACATGGATGGAACATAATGTACATATGATAAAATAGATGTTATGGAAATAACATTCAATGGAAGAATGTATTTATGGAGAGAAAAAAACATAATAAAAATATATCATATGCAATTTTTAGGCAGTTGCAGTTACAAAATCTGAGCTATAAAGATAAAAGAACAATAGCCACGATTATCAAATTAATATAAAGGGTATTATTTATTGAAAAACAGATAAAATTATTTTACAAAATTTAACCAATTTTATTACAGTATGTAGGTTTTCTGGTTTAAAGAGGATATTCATATTCTGAGTATGAGTCTTAACAAGTTCAGTAGGGAGCAATCTCTGTCGGAAAAAATTGCATTAAAAAATAGAATGGCATTCATCACCCAACATATCAGAACTACAAAAGTTCACAGATGCGTTCATCCCTAGCGATACCAATGAATCTTCCTTTCTCTATAGGTAATTTATGAATAAGACTTAAATTTATCCTCAGATCTACTGGTGAAAAATCCAAATATTTCTCCAAACAAAGTTCAGTCTTAAATATTCTATAGTTGATGCATTTAGCTGATGTATATACAGAGCCATACACACTTGTTTGAATTGGTCTATTAATCTATATTTAACACGTTGAGCAACACCACAATTTGGTAAAATATACTGATTAATCCAATATTCAGAGAATCCACAATCATTGAAAATGTTTTCTATATAACATATCCACTTAGAGTGAAACATATCTTTATATGCATATAATAGAACATGTTAATACAGGTTATACAAAGTAACAGATATTTTGTTCTGCTTTCCGCAGACAATTCTTTTCCAAAAACCTATCATTCTTGATTTAATAAGACTTTCAGCAGGAAAGCGACCCAATTCACCAAATAATATACAGTTTGGTGTTGATTTCTTAAAATGCAGAAGATACTTATAGTAGTGTACGAATAAAGATTCAATAATATCACATTTCTCTTAACCGGACACCTCCGAACCATAGAGGACAATTGGGGCGACCATACTATAACATAATTGTAATTGAATATCTGTTGGCAAGATTTTTTATCTTTTTAAGCACACTGAACATAACCTTTCTACCTTGTTCGACCATACTTGATTACCACTTAGTAAAAGTGCCATTATTGGTAAAGGTAATGCCCAGGGGCCCTATTTTATTATAGACAAAATCATCAACAACTGCAATATTTTCACCATTGTATGTAAAAACAGGCTTTTCCTTCTGCCTCCCCTTACTAAAGATAAGGACCTTGGTCTTAACCGGGTTCACTTCTGGTTTCCAAGTCTGACAGTATAAAGCGTTTACTTCTAGTTTCCAAGTCTGACAGTATAAATACATAGCGTTCACTTCTAGTTTCCAAGTCTGACAGTATAAATACATAGCGTTTCACTTCTAGTTTCCAAGTCTGACAGTATAAATACATAGTGTTCACTTCTAGTTTCCAAGTCTGACAGTATAAATACATAGCGTTTAAAGCGGCTTGTAATTGATCTGCAACTACATTTCTGATACTAACAACACTATGTATTCTGTAGATTTCCGGTACTCTGCTCGCATCATCTCAGTTATGACGATTGGAACCATTCTTATATACAAGGTATGTAGACATCTCGGATCATATCGGTTATAACGATTGAAAAATGATATATAGGGTCCTATAAAAACCACAGCGTCCGAACAAAATGGCATCGTAGGTCCGCACTGTACTGCAAACAAGGACTTGAAACTACAATGAAAGAGACAACAAACAATAGAAAGGGTGGTGAAGACAGGGTTACCGAACGGTCAGTAGGCAATAAGGCCTACTGGTTAGCTTGAATCGATTTTATATGCGCACAATCCTCGCTATTATCCTGTCTTTAGCGCCCAAATAGACAAGACAGTGTAAACAAAACTACATCACATCAAAAGGAAATATCTATCAATAAAGTCCATATCCAGAGAAACTAACTAAAGATACACATACAAAATAATAAACATCAGAGGATAAACATTATTGTGTCGCTTGCGTATCATGGCAGACATCTAGGGATCACTTTGTCCTTCGTCGCCCTTCGTCTTCGTCCGTCGTCCGTCATCTGTCACACTTTAACCTGAAATCTAACCTTGGCCATAACTTGAAGTATTTGACCTATCTTGACTTATTTTCATTTTCATCTTATGCCCCTTTTCATAAAACCGAACATTGCTCATAACTTGGCAAAATATTGACCTATGGTCGTAAAACTTTATACTGTTTTTCTTTATCAATTGTTCAATGCCATTGACATGTCCAATAAGTAAATTTCTGAGGGAAAAAAAAGATAAGCGAAAAAGCACGGTGGAGGGTGTATGGTGTGGGGCAGGAGACCAAACTTTTTAACAAGCAACAAAACACAAAAGAAAAACGTTATTTACACCAATACATACACCGTTAGATAGAAAAAAAAACACTTTTCGGAACCAAACCATTTGTGCCTCAAATTACTGAGGGTGTGTGTGGGGGAGGGGAGGGGGAAGCATACTCCGGCACCCACTTCTGAACATTGGGCGGTGGCGGCCCCTACCCCATGGCCCCCACCCGGCTCCTATGCCTATGAACTGAATGGCAAACCTAAATATCTCTAATAAAATTTTGAACAGAATTAAACTATGATCTAACCTTCCAAACAATAATGTATTTGAGCTTAAAGGATGAAACGAACGTGTTGACTGGAAGAGTTCGAGCATTTCAACATTAAATTGCTAACATTTAAAGAAGAAATGATGATCTACATCTTTATAACCCTGACCGCAGTTGCATTTAGATCATTATTGATATCAGACCTTGGAATATTCCATTTCTATATAATACTATTAAATGTCCAAACATATTGAGTATAAAAATAAATACACCAGATAAGTAAAACCTAGGAACATTTGATCTAGTAAACATTGTTCTCAGAAGCTGACCTTTGAATATGTTAAATGACCCTGAATGACTAATATCTAAAGGTAAATAATTCGAGAGTTTCATAGCTGATGGAATAAATGAATTCATAAAAATAGATGTTGTGACTCTGATCTGCGAGAAAGTGTCTGCGTTCCTGAGGATATATGTGGTCTCTTCCTCTTCGGTTCTTGGTAATACATTGACCAGGTGTTCTGGCACCATTCCGTTTTTCAAAACAATTGCATCTGACATTATATATATATCCGTTTTATACACAGTATCATTTGTGATGACATATAGCTATCCAGCTCATGTTTTATTTATTTGTTTTTCTGCAGCGTTTTCTTTTTGTTTTAGTCCTTTCTGGAGCTGATGGTAATTGTTATGTCAATTATCCACTTACTGGAAAAAGCCTTTGTTGAATTACTGGATACACTTGGCCATGAGTTCACAGAAGGTGAGGATGAAGACACCACCTCTCTCAGAGATAGCACGACATTGCTGTTAGACCTTATAAGCTCCGGCAGAGGTTGGTATTGAGTACTATGTATGTGTATGTGTGCAGGGGTGACGGTAACGCCGCTTTTAACTATCTTTAAGTCGTATCACGAGGGTGTCTACTTGTAACAGTGACTCAATGCTCAACTGTATAGTTCTGTGGTACCCCACTCAGTCACGTTATACTGACACCGTGTGAACCAGTCATATAACTACCCCTGTATATTCCGAACATAAAGCAAAGGGGCAAGTAATACCATTTCATGAAGCCTTAGGACCCGCCCGTGTATTGAACTCACGACATCCTGCATGGGAGGAGGGCGCTGAACCACTAAACCGTCGTCGCGGTTGGTATAAGTAGTAAAATAGATGATCTAAATGGTTAGATTACGTATTATGCGAAGCACTTTTTGCAATGTGTTTTAATATACCGGTGTAAGATTAAATTGTGAAATTGTGATGCAAAATGCTCATATAACTCACGTACCTAATAATAAACAGGGAACCGTGAAATTTATCTCAATTTCACGTGGCACAGTGCAGAAATTCTATGAAATATTACCTGACTTCGAAACACACACACACACACACACGCAGAGCATGATTTGTATGCATACATATTTCATTCATATAAAAACCTTACTATCAAATTCAATGTAGGAAGTTCA